>JASSRZ010007683.1:13617-30864 GCA_032164315.1 Malacoctenus gilli | reverse complement strand
GTGCATCTGTGTGTCTGTGTGTGTGTGTGCCTGATGCTTCTCAGCAGCAGCTTTGACTTGACTCCTTAAATGTTTTCTCACTTCATTCAGGGGACAGGGGAAATATTTATGATATATTATGTCTGTCTGATTTTATCATCTATGTATTTATTCCTACAAATCTCACTGCCTGAACTTCCCCATGGTTTTTGGCAACAAGTTGTCAGTTTTTTCTGCATCCTGAGTTGGCGATCGAGTTTAAGTGCAGCAAGCATGACACCTGCTGGTCAACTTGGGTATCACACCAACTTGTTTGATACTGACAAGGTTCGGTTCTGTTTCTTCCTCCTCTCAGCCCATCAGTAATGCTGATTTCATCGTCCCGGTGGAGATCGATGGTACCGTTCATCAGGTAGTGGCCTGTTTAAAGTGGTATCGACTAACCCGAAGCCTTTTTTCAGGCCATTTCTCCAGCTGCTGAACAATGGCTGTTACCCAGTTCAAGTAATCCAGGATAGGCTGTTTGTATCCTGGTTGGCCTATTCATGATTACTTGCTCTGGTTGGCAACTGCTGATCGAAAGGATAAGGAGAAAACGAACAGTGTTGACGATATGATCATCGTTTGAGCAACAATGCGATTATTAATATTAAACAATTTGAGAGATAAACTGTTAAGTTAGTTGTTTTATCCTGCCAGGTGTATGTGCTGAAAAGACCTCATGTGGACGAGTTCCTGCAGAAGATGGGGGAGCTGTTTGAATGTGTGCTCTTCACTGCCAGTCTCGCCAAGGTGTGTTGCCATCCGAGCATGTTTCTGTTCCCACGTGTGTTTTTATA
This sequence comes from Malacoctenus gilli, assembly GCA_032164315.1. Classification (NCBI taxonomy): domain Eukaryota; kingdom Metazoa; phylum Chordata; class Actinopteri; order Blenniiformes; family Labrisomidae; genus Malacoctenus; species Malacoctenus gilli. The sequence continues at coordinate 30,046 of JASSRZ010007683.1, read as the reverse complement.
ACACGCCCGTGGAATTCTAGTCATTCGTTCGTTCATTAACATTCGTTTGCTGCTGTCTGAAATGTTCACACCCCTTCTGCTTCACTCTCCATCTGTCTCTTCTGTGTCTTTGCCAAATTGCATTGGTAAGTTGAACCAATGAGACGCAGAGATGATTGTTTTGTGACCCAAAGTCTTCGAGCATCAAATCTCGCTCATGCTGAGTTGAATCTAGGAGTCAGTGGTGCTTCCTTGTGTCCTAGCATAGATGGCTTGGCTACCTAATTGAACGATAGTGTAGTTTTTTTGGTGTTTTTCTTAGTTTTTTTGGCAAATTTCTGTTTCTAGTTGAATCCTCTGAGGAGAAAGACACGCTCCGTTAAATGTCCTTACTGTGCAAATAGCTTTGTTCGTATCATCATTGATGTGTTTGGCAGCGTGTCGTGCTGTGACAGCAGCGTAACGTTTGCCTGCTTGTTTGGCCCCGGCAGTACGCGGACCCCGTGGCAGACCTGCTGGACCAGTGGGGCGTGTTTCGCGCGCGGCTCTTCCGCGAGTCCTGCGTTTTCCACCGAGGCAACTACGTCAAAGACCTCAGCCGGCTGGGGCGAGAGCTCAATAACGTCATCATCGTGGACAACTCGCCTGCCTCTTATATTTTCCATCCAGAAAATGCTGTAAGTCCCCCAAAACACCGTTGAGATGTGGCAGTGTAACCAGGGGCCACAGTAGCCTCCAGTTTGGACTCCATGCTACTGAGAAATCTGTAGCTGATGTAAGTCGTCACTTTGTCGTCCCCCCCGTCTGTCCGCAGGTTCCTGTCCAGTCCTGGTTCGACGACATGAACGACACGGAGCTCCTGGACCTGCTACCTTTCTTTGAGGGACTCAGCAAAGAGGAAGAGGTTTACGGAGTGCTGCAGAACCTGAGGAGCAGGTAGCAGGACACTCCACCACACCACCTGTGCTCTCCAAGCCTCCTCTCGGTCAGCCTCTGCCCCCCCCGGTTTTTTCTACAAGCGCGTCTCTCAGACTCAGGCAGATCCTCTCACCCGCGCCCCCCTCTTTCTCTCTCTTGCGCCCGCCCCCCTCGGTGGCGCTGCAGAGTCTCACTGTGGAAGAAAAAAAACCCCAACCCTGAGACATTCTTGTAACCCCGTCTCTGCTCCCATCTGCTGGTGACTGGCTGCCTTCTGAGTGCTATCAGAAAATCCAAAACACTTTGAAAAAATACAAAACAGAAACAAAACAACAACCCAGGAGCACTGTGTCTCGGAAAAAATCAAAGCACCAGAAAGTGTACAGAGGGTCCACAGCTGATACTATTGTGGACGAAATACTAAGAGGATCGAACTCTGGTCTTTATTTTCAAATGAAAGTTTTACTATTTGGTGAAGTGCTTATTTTAAAACCAAAAAAAAGGAAAAAAAAAAAAGAAGAAGAAAAAGAGTTTTGTTTCAGAGACATTTTGTGGTACAACACAAAAAAAGTCTGAGAAGTTTTTTTGTCCTCATATTGTTGCTATGCAGGCAGTTTCTGGTAGTAGAAAGGACTGTGATTCTCTTTTCTTACTGAATGAAGTGCCTTGTGTGAATGTTGTTTATATGAGGAAATATTTTGTACGTGACATATTTCCAGAGTACTCCACACACACACGCGCGCGCACACACACACACACACACACACACACACACACACACACACACACACAATATGCTTTAAAGTGGACACAGAAGTATCTTTATATAGAAAGTTTTACTTCACTTTTTCGATCATAAAACGCTGGGCAATTGTCTCATAGTATTCATTTAATTTTTCTTTTTGTTTCCCAGTATGCTCGTGCCATTATATAGATGTGACTTTTGTTTTCGTTCTGCTTTCATTATATGTAGACATAGTTTGTTTTAGGCAAAGGAGGATGTTGTGAACTTCACGCCCCGCCTGCGAGTACAGCCGTTTGTGTTTGAGAATTGGATCTGTGAGCTGTGACAAAATTGTGCCATTTATTCTCTTCTTCTCTTTGTTAATATGCATTACTCACCTTATTTCTTTTTATTATTATTTTTTTGCCAAATAAGGATATTATTTTTTTAACAGGCTTCATATCTTTACCAGGGGTTGAGCTACAACTGTTCAACCATTAGTTGTAATTATAGCATTAGAGGCTTTATTCTTTTGACATGTAGATGTCAACATTATTTGTATGTTTTATTACTATATTTTGTCATGTGTTGCTCATCAGATAACTCGCTTTCAGCCTCTTTTTTTCTTTTCTTTGCCAGCACACCTGGTGCTGCTACTTACCCCCCATAGGGGTGGGTGGTCTCTCTCTCTCTCTCTCTCTCTCTCTCTTTCTCTCTCCAAAATTGTACACATTTGCAAAGGTGTCCTGTCGGTTGTTTAACGTGGTCTGGGATCGAAGCGCGAGTGGACCGAGTGCCATGTTTGTAAGTTTCTTTTTGTTTCGTTTTCGTTTTTCTTCACGACATCAGTGTCTTTTAGAGAACGGAGTCCACCGTCGGACCGAGTCTGGGCGGTGTTTCAAGTCGCGCCACTCGCCTCCAGATTTACACGCGGCGACAGCCCGCTGGGACAGTCCGGCTCGGTCCAGTCCCGCTGTTGCAGACCGGCGGCGTGGCGTTCCTCCACCTCCTCCTCCTCCTCCTCCTTGCCTCCTCTGTTTCCTTTCTTTTTGTTTTAACTGCTCTTCACCTCAGTGCCTACGTTTGAGAGGAGCCCAGCAAACCAAATGCTGCAACATTAGCTACCATGGCAATAACCTTTTCCCAGTGGAGGGAGTGTCCGTCCCAGCGGTTTGGGTCCGGGTGCCCGCAGCACTTGACGATCAGCTGGTTGAAGGCGCGTCGACGGCGAGGTGATTTCTGTGTTTTGGAGCGCGCGGTCGACAAAGATCGTCCGAAGAACAGTGGAAAGAATTTACGGTTCAGTTTCGAGTTGAAAATGCAGAAACTACTTGAATATGTTTTCGTGTGTTTCAGCCAAACATTACCATATTTATGGAGGCAGACGACAGCTGCAGGCGCCTTGGGAGCTCAGTCCTGTCCCACCCTGAGTGTCGGGGTCCAGCTCGAAATTAAACGTTACGGGGGGGCGGGGCTTAAGAGGACTGAAGAACCTGGTCATGGCATTATTGCCTTACTGCCCGAGGAGGCACCAAGCAATGTTTCTCCATTAATTCCAAGGTGACATCTCCACGTTTTCGCAGCGTCTCTCCAGTATTTTCCTCCAGAGTGCAGAAACGGCTCGGCCCCACACGTAGACCAGACGTGGTTCAGGCAGATTATTGTTAGGAAAGAAGCTCTGAGGTGCCATCCAGGAATCGTACGTCCCATTAAAGGGGCTTCGCTCGGTGGATGGGTCGAGGTGTTTGTACTTTACAGACCTACACTACTTCCGAATTGCCAGCATTTATTTTCGAGCGGGGGGGAAAAGACCCGCTGCTCCTTCTTTTTCAAATCAGCATTTGCGTCGGTAGCGAGTGTTCGGCTCACGGTGGCTCGGGGGCAAATGTCCTTTTTTTCTAAGCAGCGTTTGCAACTCTTCTCGACCTTTCAATGATTACCTTTCTCTGAACATGTTTGTACCATTGTGATATTTTTCTACCTGCATTTTGTCAGTATTTGGTTTGGAGCCGTCGCGCGTGGCGTCGGGTTCTCTGTCCGTCTCTCCTTCCACCTCCCCGCCGCCCCTCCCTCTCGCCTTTTCGGCGAGAAGTCTCAGTCAGGTCTCGTCTCTCGCTCTCAGGGGACGAGTGTGCGTTTCCGTGCGTGTGCAGGGGCGTCTCGTTCGTGCTTCCTTTACAGGTTTCTTTCTTTGTGTATCACCTCATTCATAACCACACATCGAATCGTTTTTGTTTTTAAGTTAACACCAAAGTTCTAAAACACTTGAGTTTCAGTCACTGTGCTTTTTATTTTCTTCACTTTATTTAAGAAAAAAAAAACAAAACAAACACTTGGTTCTTGTTGGATTCCTTTGAGTGTTGTCATCCTGAGAAACACTTCTTTTCTTTCCTCAATAAAAAGGTTTCATTGGAACACTTTGTCGTTTTTTTTCCTTTTTCTTTTCAACATCTGACAATGTGCATTAAATTGCGCCAAAGAGCATCAATTGAAGCTGCTGTGACTGAGGTCTCCACTGCCGCCGTGTTACTGAAGACATGAGAGGAAAACTCTGGAATACAAAGTGGCCAACTTCACTTATTGTCGTAACTTTCTCTCAAAATGTCACAATAAAGCACATTTTTATGGAGGAGCGTTGCTTGTCGTCTGTTAGCTGAATGATCGGTGCAGAATGTGGCACAGCTGATGAACGCCAGTGACAGAGAAACTACGTGAGGCTTCTCACAAACCCCTGAAAATGCTGATGGAAACAATAGGCCTGTGAGTGGCGCTGCAACGTGCCAATAAAACCTAAAAGGAGGAGGAGCCAACTTGTGGTGCTTAAGACAGCCAATGAGCACACAGGTAAGAGGGAGAAGGTTGTGAATGGCTTCTTGCGTTTCAACAATTTCACCATCCAAATAGAAGCAGCAGGTGTTTTTCTCACGGCAATTCGTGTTGACTGGGGAAGAATTTAGTCTCACAGGAGCAGAAATTGGAGAGTAAATTGACAACAGTTTGTGTGTTGGAGCTAAAAAAATTCACTTCCTGTGAAACCAGAACAGCTTAAAAGCTAAATTTAGAGGCAAACTGGGCCTGAGCACCTTTGCTCCCTTTAAACATGCAGGAGAACCAAGGGTGGCCACAAAGAGTCACGGGTTTATTTTAGAGAAAGGTGCAGTCGAAACATCTTCATATTAGAGCAATGTTAATGTTGCCCTCGAAAAAAGTACACACACGTCCTTAAAGTGAACCATGTCTGAATTCAATATTCTCAAGAAAAAGTCTCAGGCGAGTCTGTGTTTAGCATGTTTGGAGTCTTTATCTTGATTTACAAAAAAAAAGAGATAAAGTTCTGATGTTACATGCAAAATATATGTACTAAAATCTTTTCACAAAAAAGGTTCTGCATTGGTCTAAATTTGTCCTAAAAATCACTGAAGTGGTCATTTGATTTGAAAGATTCCAACAGACGACACATCGAAGTGAACCAAACACCGGGACAGGATGTCCTGGAAATTCAATGCCTTCGCAAAAACTTTAAAATGGTCGAACGCCAGTGCAACAGGTAAAAAAAAAAAAAATCTCTCTGAAAAGATCGTACGCCAGTTCGTGCGGGGTGATTCATCTGGATCCGTAAAAAGTCATCTTTTTCACGCGGGCACCCTCGTCCCAGTCCGACAGAACGCACACCGCGTCAGGGGACAGTTCAAACCAGCGCACCCAGAGGAGCGCCTGGTTCTCATCTCCCTTCAACGGCGGATTCTCAAAATGACGGGAATCAAGCTAATAAGTTAATCATGAGCTACAACTAACACACAAAAATAGAGAGGGAAAAAAAATTAAAACGGTTAAAATACGGTTGCGTTAAAAAAAAAAAAAAAGGGAGGGGGGGGTTGTAGTGTCCTGCGGGATGGCGTGCGCCGTCTCACTCGGCATCCAGGACCATGATGTGCACAAAGAGTCCAGCTGAGGGGATGAGGTCTCCGTTCTTGTTGAGCAGAGGAACGTGTCTGTAGCCTGCGGTGGAGCACAAAGTGGTTGCAGTCAGGGGGGGGGCAAAAAAACAGACATGAACAAGGCTTTGTGCAGCATGTCAAATGAGCTCTCTGTGCCTCAGCAAAGAGGGAGAAAAATTCCAATCTCTGTTCTTTTTAGGAGGCCTGAAAACATCAGTGAGTTACAGTAAGGAGAGGAGAAAGGGTGGGGGGGGGTTGTTGCGGGACCCACCCATCTGTATGCTGTTGACAGGAAGCGTGTACTGTCCAACGAACTCGTTGTCCGACGTGGAGTCGTGGTCTTCGATGGCAAAGCGGAGCAGCGCCAGGTCGGGCACGTACAGGTCGAACTGGAAGTTTTCGTTCCACTCGGGGTTGAAACCTTGAGGGGGGGGGGGGGAAGAAGAGAGGTCACACGACGACGCGCGTGTGCCGAGGCACCCCCCGGCAACACACGCTTGTCACACGGGTAAACAGTTCTGTCCCGAAAAAAAAGTCTCGACACGTCGCCGACGAGGCGCGACCAGCGCGGAAAGAGAGATCACCGTTGTTCTCGATCGCTTTCGTCTCCTTCTTGGCGACGTCGGCCTGCACGCCGTAGACTTGCACCTTGACCAGCGGGTCCACGATGGAGGATTTCTTCTTGGTCACTTTGGGGAGCTGCTGGGCGGATATCACCTGAACGCCAGTCGGCACACAACGGCACCTCAGAACCCTCACATGAAAACAATGCTGGGGAGGAAGGGGGTGGGGGGGGCTTCACTCTTACCATGACGTGCAACGATTTGGGCTTGAGCCATTCGCCCCGAGTCAGAGTGATGGGGTCAAACTCGGAGGCGGCGTCCCTCATGTAGGCCGGCTTCAGGACGTAGCCGCTCTTCCCGTTGACCAGGAACCTGCCCTGGTTCACGTCCATCTCCGAGCAGGTCGTCTGGAAGTTCAGGGCCACTGAGGAAGAGCGGAGAAAGTGAGGAGAGCGGCGGACGCAAAGACGCGATAATTCGGCGTCGCCCGAGACCGCTCTCGTCGTCACGGACCGATCTGACAGCCGGCGTTCCACAGCGGCACCGGGTTGTAGTTGGAGGAGTCGGCTCGGGATCCCGCTGGGTAGATGCGGCTCAGTTTGTCCACGTTGTGGCGGATGTAGGCGTTGGCTGCGGACACGCGGACGAGAGAAACGCACCGTTCACCGCTCTGTGCTGGCGACTCAACGTTCACCTCAGGGAACAGGAGACTCGGCCCCGGGTGCGCGGCTCACCCGAGCCCTCAGCCAGCCCCATGGCTTTGTTCTCCTTGAAGGACGACATCTCGTAGAAGCTCAGGTTGTCCTTGGCGTCCTCGAACCCGTGGAAGTGGACGCTCTTGCAGTAGACCACCATGTCGGACAGCTCCTTGGCCAGTTTCAGCTTTTTCTTTAAACAGAAGAAAGGAGATTCAGCGACGCGTTACGGCATCTTTGCGCCGAAAAGCACCGATCGGTATAGGAAACGTCACGAGTCGTATAAACGGCGGACGCAATTCACAAATCCTGGCAGGGACCAGATCAAATGCACCTTGGTAAAAGGTCGGAGCCACATACCAAAGAGGTTCAGATGAAGCAAACACAGGATGCAACATGCCTGAACTGCTTTGTGGAAGCAACAGCTCCTTTTTGTTGGTGGGCGGGGCTTAAAAACCCTGCAGCCGTGTGACTCAGTGCATTTCAGTCGATTTGGAAACCGTGAGAGACTCTTTCATGTCTTCTTAAAAAGACTTGGCCTGGATTGGGATTTTTTTTTTTCCGTCTTGGATTTCACCTGAACAATCTTTCACATCTGACTCCAATGTTTTGACTTCCGGACTTGCCGTCAAGCCTACCTTGCTTTTCTTCTGCTGCTCTTCCTCCTCCTCCTCCTCATCGTTTGACTCCTCCTCCTCGGTCACGTCCGTGTCTTCGGCCGCCGCCGCCTCCTGGGCGAAGCTGGCCTCCAGTTTGTTCAGTCGCTTCCCTTTAATCAGGAACTTCCCCTTCAGCTCCTGCAGCACATTACAAAAAACAAACACAAACACACTGAAACGCTGCAGCGCCGTGTGACTGACGTGTGACTTCTCACATCGCCGACAAACTGCATGTGAGCCACAGATTGACCAACCAACCGCAGGCGATGGGAAGTTGTCGGGCATGCCTTCGCCCAGGGGAGAGGTGACCAGCGCACTGCCCAGGATGGAGCTCATGTGACGGGCCATGACCGCCTGCTGCCCCACGCTGCAGTGGTTCTCCAGGGAGAGGATGACCGGGTAGTCGGTTGTCTGAGGCCGAGAAGAAAAAGGGAAGAGACGACGTGAAGCTGAAGACGCGCAAGTAAACGGCGGGACGTGGCGCCGCCAAACGCACCTTGAAGGCGTAGTCCTTGATGGCTTGGACGGCGTCCCTGAAGAGGATCTTGGAGGTGAGCGTGTGGCCGTGGTAGATGACGGGCTCGTCGTCCGAGCCGTCCCAGCAGTCCAGCTCCACGCAGCGGCAGCCTTTCAGCAGAGCCCTGAAGGGTCACCGGAGACCACGAACCGTCAGCAACGACTTCCTGAAAGAATCATCCCCGAAGACGAAACGGTCGCTTGTTGACCGTCACCTGACATAAGCCTCGGTGCTGCTGGGCCCTTTCAGCTGATCCTCCATGAGGTAGGTGTTGTGCGAGGAGGAGATGAAGTAGTGGTTGAGGGGCTGGCTCATGTCCTGGTACACCTCCGTGTGCTCCGGATTCAGCACCATGGTGTCCGGGTGGTGCAGGTACATGAGGAAGCCGTCCTTGGACAGCAGCTGCTTCTCTTTGGCTGAGGAGGCGGCAGAGCAACAGGCGTCACTCTCCCGCGGGCTTACCGATCTGCGAACAGATTCGTTCGGAGACACCCGGGTACCGACCGTTCTCGTCCGGCTCAAAGTTCTTGATGATTTTTTGCGCGTCAGCAAGAGCCGCTTTCTCTCTTTGCTCTTTCATCAGGAAGTCCACCAGGTTCTGGGGGCTCATGTAGCCGGTGGTCTTGGCGTACTCGCCGTAGATCACGTCGATTTCGTCGCGGTGCGTCAGCAGGTCATAAAAATGCTCGATCTCCTTTCCGGCCAGGAATCCGGAGTTGGATTTGTCACATTTCTGAAGGGAGATCACATCAAAAAAATGAAATCAGAGATACACGAATCGAATCTCACTTTGAGAGGCAGCGCGAAACTGCTGATCCGCGAGTTTGTCGGCGTCACCTTGAAGAGCTCGTCCGCGTAGTCGTCGTCCACTTCGATGTTGATCAGACGCAGGAAGCGTTTGACCTCCGACTGACTCAGCTTGTCGTCCTGGTTCTTGTCTGCCTTTCTCAGGCAGCTGTAGATCCAGCTGTGGAGCGGGTGGATGTAAGGAGACGTGCCGGCATATTCTTGGGGGGGGGGTTTTGGGTCCGTGATCACGAGATCATTTGAGAGCCAAGTTTCCCGTTAAACCTCAACGCGGTCCTGGGACTCTCAGTGGGTCTCTCCCACCTCGCGGAAGGATACTGCTCGGTTTTCTGCTGGCGGTTGAGGCCCGACATGTTGGACATGATCTTCTGCAGGCTGCCGACCCACTGCTTGGCCTCCTCCTCCGAGCTGGCGATGAGGTCCAGGGTCTTGCGGTGACCCTTGAACATGATGGAGAAGCAGCGGCCCTCCACGTGCTCCTCCGTGTTCTTCTTCAGGCCCTCCGACTGACGGCCCAGCCGCACCGACGAGATGTCGTCGATTGAAACTGCGGACGGGCTCAGCGTTACTCGGGAAGTTTGTGAAAAAAACAGCCCTTCTAGTTAGGTTGAGCACCCACCACCCACACACACACACACAAGTTGGCACGGTGTGGCTGTAAATGGTTACTCTTTAGTACTTTCGGTATCTTCCGGCATCACAGACCTGCCTGCTTGGTAAACATTAGCCTGCTCTAGGACGTTTGCCTTCTGCCACTGAAATCCGCGTTCACCTAAAAAAAAAAGATCATTTGTCGCAAAAGTAAATGTTTTTTTTGGATCTTTTTACACCAAATGCTGTTTTAACTCAAAGTGATTGAGAAAACAAGTTACTGAACACTAAATTCACTTTTTTTCCCCCTCACTTTTCCTCGAGGTGTCTCGACACGGGACGCTCAAACTTTAACCGTCTCATGTTGCATGTGTCCAAAGGGACGTCTCATCACCTGGTATTTCGACCCTCATCTCATAATCCAAACTATTTCCAGCCTTTATAAGAATGCATCAGACATCCAATCGCAGCAAATGTGGACACTTTCAATTTAAATATAGTCAAACCAGGATGTTTTGAATCTGCTTTCAAAGCTTAAACCGGACTCGCTGCGCAACACGGGCCGGACCACAGAAGAGAAGGACTCGGGAGAACAACGCAGCCATCCTCCCAGTGTGTTTATCAGCCGGTGACGAAGTGAGAAAACTTTATGATTGTAAACCAAGTCAAATGCCGAACGAGAGCGCTGCGGCGCAAACACGCCCACGGAGCAAACCGGCGGGATCCATCCCGCCGTGCTTGCTCATACGCACAACCGCTTGGACCCAAATCGTGGTTTACGGCTCTGTAATCAGCCGTCCTCTTTTATAGTTCGTGACAGTAAAAAAAAAAAAAACACATCTGACCTGAGAGCAGCTATCAGGGAGGGAGTGTCGGGGAGGAAGAACAGAAAAACCCAAGTGACCCCGTGTAACCGCAATAAAACAATAGGGAGTACAAAGGAGGGCAGCGAGACATGAACGGGGAGGAGAGCGCCAGCGGGCGGGTGATCAGGTGGGGGGGGGGTCTCCTGGGCTCACATTCGGGCAGGGCGAGGGGGGGGGGGCAGCACTCACAGGTCTGCTTTCTCCGGAAGGTCTTCTTGGATTCGCGCCACATGGTCTTGCAGTCTTCCTGGAGCTTGAAGTAGCGCGTCTTCTTCCAGGATGGCGAGCGCACCTTGAGGAGGTCCCCGCCCTGCAGGAGGAACTGGAGGTCCGCGTCCCCCTCCAAGCCTGGGGAGGAAAAACCAGGTCAACCAATGCAGACCACCGACGGGACCTGAACCATACGTTCGATTTAGCTCGCCACAATAAAAGGTCAAAGAAGCAGCAAACAATTAGGAGCGTCAACTCAAAGTGATCCGCTCTCAGGCGTCTGCAACAGGTTGAGGTCAACGCTGCGACGAGGAAATACATGCAGCGTCCCACACTGCAGAGCCCACCAGCTGCGACTCCTGGGGGGGGGGGGGGTCTCCACCTGCAGTGCTGCCTACCTAGAAGCTTCGCGTTCACCTGGATCACCTTCTGGCTCCTGGCGCGGTGGAGGAGCTCCTGAGATCTGCTGAGCTTGGGCTCGTTCTGTAAGCAGGACATGGTGGTCGGTGCCGAGACGCTCCCAGACTGTGTCTACTAAGACCAGCGTGACGGAGGGAGGGGAGCGGAGGGGAGGGAGGGAGGAGGGCGCGGCTACTGTGTCCTATCAAAGTTCACTCCTCGTGTCCGTCCGCGCTGCGTTGGAGGAGGTCAGCTGACTCCCAAAAACACCCACAAGTGCGGAAGAGGAGGAAGACTCCGAGCTGTCCGGAGCCACTTAAAAAAACAAACAAACCGCTTTGTGCCAAATCACCCACATCGTCACATTCACCTGAAATCATCGCCCGAGGCTGAAGTTATACTGTTCTTTGGAAACCTTGATTGTTCGGTCGAATTATTACACCGCGCGAGCCACACAACGACTTGATGTGGAGCGACCAAAGAATACCAGAAGAAAAAACGCGCAAAGGAACCACTGAAACGGTAACCTTGATAGATTACATGACAATCGACGGAAACGGGCTGATAAACAAAAGGAAGTCGCCGTCACAATGAATCGCATCATTTAGAATTAATTTTATTTGGCTTGATCCGCGGCAGCAGCAATTAAGTATCAGAGCGACACAAGACCGAAAGTATATTAAAGCGCATTTAATCGAGAAGCTGTACTCAAACGATATTCATGTTGTGCTGCTCTGAAACTTTCAAAGTACATTTCTTGTACCAGTTTGAGGTACAAATCCTTCTTCATGCTCATGTCATAATTATATTTGTTACAATTAATGCATTTGTGAAGGACTGATCTGAAAAATGATGATGCAACCTTTTATTTAAAAAAAACAAAATCTGATCAGTACTTAAAATATAAAAATTATTGTAATGTGCGCTGCAGATTCCGTTGGCTCGGCTTGGTAAATACTGGAGCGACACCCAGTGGTTGCTTTGTGGCACTGCTGCTGTTCAGATTGAACGCAACGAGATTTTTTTTCTCCATTTCGAGAAGTGTAAAAAGTTTGTAGCAACAGTGTCGACGGACCGACTGAATGATGAAAAAAAAGAGAAGTGGGTGCTGCCGCTCGCCATGACGGGAGAGAAGCGTAGTTTGGTTGAGTTTTCCCCCCCTCATGAGCAAACCAGCAGCTGAGCGCAATGTTGGTTTGGCAACACTCGTGTTTGCTGCAAGGTGAAACTGCGCTGGATGAAAGGGGCCACACCTTTTGGCAAGAGAGTCGGCTTCATTTAGAAAAAAAACCCCACACATGTCATGTACGCAGGCGACTTCACACGGATGATTCGCTGCTTTTAACGCAAAACCTTAAACAAGATTTATAAAACGACAAGAACGACATTTAAAAGGAACATTGGAAATAAAAAAAAAACAACAACAGAGCGTTTGGGCCCCTTCACTTTAGGCAACGAAAGCCTCAGTACGGTTTCTTACCTATTCAGAAAAAGACCATACAAAGGAATGCAAACCACCAAACATCGTGTGACGGGATTCAAAACGCGCCCTACCGTCCGCTTTCCTCTCGATCCCATTCGTTTCCATCCTGCTTGAGTCTTTTTCTGGCTTTCTTCCCACCCCCCTCGCGTTCAGCTCTCCGGTCGCTTCTCTTGGTTTGTTAGTGGATGCAAAGTTTTATGGAAAGCTTCTCCTTCTGTCCATGTGCGCAGTCGGGAGAAGGAGGGCGAGAAAGAGCGAGAGAGACCCTCTGGAGTCGGAGGCTGTTTGAATGGAGGACGAGCACACAGGTGGTTTCTGCTGCTGGTGCTGGTGTGGTGTCAGCACGCCTGCAGGCTCCAACACCGGTTTGACAACCCTGCCATTCAAGCTGCTGCTGCTGCTGCTGCTGCTGCTGATGTCACAGCTGGGCCGGTCACACCTCTGCGCCAGCTTTTTTTTTTTTTTCTTTTTCTTTTGGCCACCGAGCACTGGATTGGTTCAAAGCGGATCCTAAGTGGGCCTCGTTTTCGGTGCTGATCGTTCACACGCACCTGCAAGTTTTCACCTGCTCTCTGTGACCCTCTGGGCTGTCCACAAGCCTCGGAAAGTCTCAGAGGCAGCTCCTCGCCTCCTGCAGGCTTTGCATGGGAGTAAACAAGGACACACGCACGCTTGAGAAATGCACGTAAAACCTTCAAATGCTGTTGAGAAACTCTGTGGAAGTCTGTGGTAACTTGGTTCCCATCGACTTCATGAGATCGGGTGCGAGCGGCCCGCGTGTCCCCTGCTCGGCATGGGGGACAGTGACTCCGAGCAGGCACCCTGAATGGGACAGTTGAAGTTTTTTGCTCTCCTTTTCATGCGCAGCTTAAAGCCTGCCAGGATAATGGCGCCGCGATCACCGGCGCACGCTGGGGCTGCTGTCAGCTCTCAGCACTTCCCTTTCAGGCCCGGCTTACCCCCGAGCGCACCGTCAGCACCAGGATGGGGGAGCTTTAGTGCGGCAGCAGGGGGAGAGCTTCCGGGGGGGGGCCGAGCGCCTCCCAAAACCCGCGGGGCTCCAGGGGAACGCACAGGAGGAGCCGGTGCCACACGGTTTTTGGGTTTGCGTCATGGCCATAAGTGCAACGCCTCGCTCTGAAGGTCCAAGCTGCTCCATGAAACTCACCTTCTCATGCGCAACACAAGGCCATTAAACGTGTTCATAAACCCTTCAAAGGAACTTATTTTCTAGTTCCTGTTGCTGCATAGAAACATGTTGTTTGCATCGAAGCTTAGTGTTTGCAAAGTGTTCCTCAGCAAACTGTTTTTCAGCAAGAAAACGAGTGTAAACAAGCAACTCCAAAAAATGCATTGAATGCAACACTTTATAAGCGGAGAGTACAAAAGGCTTCTTTTGCAGGCGAAGTCTGCGCCTCCACTCGTCGCCCGTGCCCGTGAAACAAGCAAGAACAGGCCCTGCTGTTTCCTCACATACCACTGATACCATCCATAGTTTCAACACTTTCCCCCAAAACATCCTCATGTCTCAGGGTGCCGCAGCGGATCACGCAACCGCCTGGGGTCAACGAGTGATATGGGGCAAATGGGTCAAACGAGGAAGGAGGAAAAGAAAGAAAGAAAGAAAGAAAGAAAGAAAGAGGTGGTTAATGTTTGACCTGATGCAAACATTTTTTATGATACCATACAATACAAGTATTCAGTACATGTTTTAGTTCAGTGCTCTGCTCACAATATGTATTGGGAGCATTTCTATTTCCAAGTGCGTCTTAATTTTCCAGTGGACAACTTTCCCCTTAAAGTTTAATTGATTCAGCTCTTTTGCACCAAGAACACAGTCAGCTCGTTTCCCTCTCCTGCCGTGAAAAGCCACCGAGTAAACAGGTTTCCGTTCAGTGACTGTTGATCACATGAGTCACCTCTCTTGTGTATACTGGCAAAAGTAACTGTGTTGAAAGAGATTAAGAAAACATTGTTCATGTGTTCCAATAAAATTATATCAATATGGCAATAGAAAACAACACTCGAAGGACAAACGGTTTAATTCATCTTATTTAATAATTGAAACTTGCAAAGAAAACACATCTGACGTGTAGATTTGTGGGTCATACTGTGTTGCTGATTCTTTCCACACGAGGTGGGAAAAATCTAGCATGCCCCGAGTTTTAACCAACTCCTGAACCGTTCATGATGCCGAACCAGGTTGCGTTGGACAAGAGAAAAACAGTCCACCCTTCACAGACAAAATGTGGATGAATTTTTTCCACAATCTGGCATCGGCGGAGTGGCATGATGCAGATAAGATAACACAGAGGCAGACACCAAAAAATGTGGTGGAAGAAGCTTTTTTTTTATTCAATCCGGTGCAGCGTCGCATCTCAAGGGCTCGTTCTCAGGCATTTCTCAGTCTTTCTCCTGGAGTGGTGCAAAGTTTACAAACCCAGTTTACATCCGTAGGACGCTGCGGACGCAAACACGCAGGAGAGCGTTTCCAAGTCATAAAACATTTTTTTGCTTCTTGTTTTGAAACCAACTATGATTTCGTTCACATTCTTTATAAGTGTGGGAAGTAAGACAGCAAAGCGTCATGCTTTGTTTTTTACAGGAATTTTCTTGAAACCAAAAGCAAAAGCAAAATGACCAAAATATGGTTGGAACTCTCACTGATGAAAACTTCCCCAATCATGGGTCCCCAGAAAAGAAAGTTTTCAAATTCCATGGAAACAGATTGAATTTTTAAAAAATGAGGAACTTGTGTCGTTAAGCCCGAAAGGAAAAACCTTGAGCAGACGCTTCAGCGCCCCCTCGTGGCTGAACCTGACTGTAACGTATGTCTGTGTTTGAGTGCTAAACATTCTAACATCTGTCTAAGGTCACTGGTCCGTCCTTTCTGGGTTTTAGTCGTTCACAATGTGGTGCAGATTTTGTCTTCCTCATTCCAAGTGGCAATTTCCAGACTTCGCCACACTCAAGATGGCGACACCTTCGTTCCACCTCCTTGCACCCGTACGTAAAGCGTAACGTCAGTCGCGCGTAAAGTTGTGTTGACAGCAGCGGTAGGAGTTGTCAGCGGAACAGCGGCAGGCAGCAGCAGTCAGGTCCACCGGAGACGAATGGAGTAATCACACAAACATAGCATTCATTCTTTCGGCGTCACTGTTATTGTCGAGAAGCAACGCTCAAAACGACGACCATGGCAGAAGACCAGTCCTCCCAGTCCTGGTCCATCGACAAGGACGACTATGAACTCAACGAGGTGATAGGTGAGTAGCTTAGCATGCTAACGTTAGCATCTGTTAGCCTCCCCTGTCTGACTTGACGGCAGTGTCGGCTGGCAGAAGGCTACGAGCCAACTTAGCATTGCACGTCTGCCTGCTCGCAAGTCAAGTTACAGCGCGCAGCTCGGACGCCGCGGCGGCGTTAACGAGCTCAACATTTCCTCCGCCGGCGAGGCCAGGTTGTCGAACTGCTCCTGCAAGTCGGCGAGCTGGGGCGAGATGTAGCTTTTTAGCAGTGCAGGTTGAAGCTAAGTGGCTAGCTGAGGCTAGTTAGCTCACTACACGGTAGGAGTCGTCCGTTGTCGGGAGTGGGTGGTGCTCTAATTGGAGGTATGATACAGCTCACAGTGTGTCATTCATAGTCTTCACAATGGACTTCAGAATTCACTGCGTTGACGGGATGTTCAACGCAAATTGTTTCTTTATTATAATAACGGTGGAGGAAATGACTTTCACTCATGATACATTATTAAAGTTAACAGCTCTTTAAGCAGAGTACAGTGGTCGGCTCCAGTGTGCGTGTTCAGTCCCTCATCAGGGTGATGACTCCTTTTTGGTGTTCCCCTCAGGGAGTGGAGCCACTGCAGTCGTCCAGGCGGCTTATTGCAAGCCCAGGAAGGAGAAGGTGGCCATCAAACGCATCAACCTGGAAAAGTGTCAAACGAGCATGGATGAGCTCCTGGTGAGAAACTGTAGCAGAGAGAGGCCCCCTGTCTACAGTCCACATATATGCTGTGTGTTTTGCTGGGAGTGGTGTGTGTGTGTGTGTGTGTGTGTGTGTGGGGGGGGGGGGGGGGGGGGG
>JASSRZ010007667.1:0-30888 GCA_032164315.1 Malacoctenus gilli | reverse complement strand
GCAGGGCCCCCCCCCCCCCCCCCCTGAGTGACCACACACTTCCCCCCAACGTGCTGCACCTGCACCCGCCCTGCGACCAGACCCACCCGGTACCCCCAGCATGTGGGCCTCTTCCCCCGTGCCGTTGCCAGTTCGCGCTGAGTTCTCACGCCGGTCGTGGTCAGCCGTAGTTCCCACCTTGGTTCTATGCACCAATCCATGTGCTTGGATCACTGAGTGTGCCCTCCCCCTGGCATTGCCCAACTGAGTTCCATTATGCGGTTGAGACCGCCGATCCGGCAATCAGCACCAACGGCCGGGCCCGCAGCCTCAACCGGACGACAGAACACAGTTCGAACGTGAGAACAGGTTTCTGGACAAATTGCAGGTCAACAGTCCAGAGTCCAAAACCAGCAAAGGTGTCGCGCAGATAATCCAGGGACGGAGTCGGGGACTGGCAGGGGTTAGGCACCAGACAGGAGGATCCAGGGAGAAGAGGCGAATCCAGAAGACAGTCTAAGGGATCATTTATAGGCAGGAGATGTCAAAGGGAAGGCAGGCTCAGTAGTCCAAACGGGTCGGTACGCGAAACCAAGGCAGAATCAAAGGCCGGTTGCGACTGGTGTGGAAACCCGAACAAACTGGGAACGGGACGGGGGCAGAGGCCCACATATGCTGGGGGCACTGGGTGGGTCTGGTCGCAGGGCAGGCACAGGTGCAGCCCGTTGAGAGGGAGCAGCAAGCACACAGGAGGAGAGGAAGTGAAGGAGCCTGCAACCAGAGACGAGGTGAGCTACCAATAGAGGAAACAGACAGGGCAGACATGAGGTGGGGGACACTTTGGCAAAATAAATAATGTTTTGCCTCTAACAATTCAAGCAGAATGGGCCTAACCCAAGAAATTATTCCTTAAAATGTTTTTACAGTGTAAAAGTAATATTACATCAAAGTAAAAACTCTATTCTTGAAATAGTCTTTGTAAACTTTGCAACTCAATGGAGGCAGAGCCCATAAGAATAAACATAAGACAGCATACTACAGTACACAACCGCTACATTGTCAATTCAGAAGAAGCAACAGCACTTGGAGAAGAAGCGTTTAATAGGAGTTGCAAGAATGCCTTCTGCTGCCGTGCTGGTGTCTTTGGTGTGAGCTTTCGGCATGTTTATGTGATTGTCCACAGCTAAAAGAAGAAATGTACGAAGAAGAAGACTGCTCCGACACATATGAACACGGCTGGATCAGATAGAGGTATGTAAAATAGACTTCACGCTTGCCCAGCTGACCACATGCCAACTTTCTCATCGATGTAAAGGTAATATTGCATCCATTTATTTGAGGAGAGACCTGTAACAAAGAGTGCTGTTACTTAACGCCATTGATGCTTATTGTGTTGTGACGATCCGCGCGTGATTTAATAGCATATGCAATACATGCATTGTTCCCAACTGTATTGAAAGGCAGATTCAGCTGTGTGTGGGGAAGGGGGGACCTGGATTTTTAAACAGGATTTTACTTCAAAATGTTTTGGTCTTTAAATATACATTTCGGTCCTGTCACCTTGTAATTACAGCTTATTTCGATTATGTGTACCGTATTTTCCGCACGATAAAGCGCACCGGATTATAAGGCCCACCTTCAATGAATGGCCTATTTTAAAACTTTGTTCATATATAAGGCGTTCAGTAGAGGCTGGGGTTACTTTATGCATCTATAAAAAGGAGCTGCGCTTAAAGGATTGTCAACAAAACAGTCAGATAGATCCGTCAAACTTTATTAATAGATTACAAACCAGCGTTCTGACAACTCCGTTCTCTCCCAAAACGAATAAACAGTCTTCTTTACTTGGCGCAGGTCATCTTGTTGCTTCCTCCACTTTCACACCATTGATTCGTTAATGGTAAATTCTCTCGCTGCTGCTCTATCCCCGTGTTCTATTACGTGAATGATTGCCTTGAGTTTAAACTGCTCACTCCCCGGCTGGCTACGGGCGGCGGCTCCTCGCCGGCTCATCGCCGTCGGCCCCGCTGCAGAGGAGCTACCCGCTCTCTGTCGTCGCCGCCACCGCGCTCACGCTGGCGCTGCTCGGTTGCCACCGCCTCGCGCAGTCAAATATCCCAGCATTAACCGCGCGCTTGAAGTTGGCGGCTGATTACCGTAGTTGCGAGACCTGCTGTGGCTCAATATTGGTCCATATATAAGGCGCTCCGGACTATAAGGCGCACTGTCAGCTTTTGAGAAAATTGGAGGTTTTTTGGTGCGCCTTACAGTGCAGAAAATATGGTGTTTTAAAGCGTTAGGGAAAGTCCCTCACTAAAAAGAGTGACATAGAAGTATATAAGCATGATACTCTATTGTACATATTTTATGAACACAGATGTATAATATCTTTATTGTGCTCTTTGTAGATGGCCATTCAACGGTGTACTGCAAACTGAACCAGGAAGTGCCTATACTGCAGCTGTGGTTCAATGTCAAGGCCGAACTACAGCAGGACTTCCGCCTGACCAGAAGAGCCCTATAGGGTCTGCAGAGACTTCTGCAGAGGGAACAGGATAATGGCTGGAGCTCTCAACTTGAGGTCCTGATATACGTCTATTGGCTGGCTCATGGCTTGTCCTACCAGGTTGTTTCGAGCGTCTTCAGTGTGCCAAAGACCACTGTCCACCGTGTAGTCCAGAGTTGCGACACTGATCTGGTGCAACCTGAAGCTGGCCATCCATTTCCCACAGTCTGAAGACCTTCATGAAGTTGGGGAAGGATTTGGCCAGCTTTCAGACACCCCTGTCCTACAGTGTGTTGTTGGTGCAATAGATGGCTGCCATTTTCACATCAAACCTCCCTCCCAGAACACAATTGATTATTTAAACTACAAAGGTTTCTTTACTATAAATATGCAGGCCGTTTGCGATTACAAGGGGTGGTTTCTTGACATATTTGTAAGCTATCTGGGTTCAGTGCATGACACACACATCCTAAAAAACAGCACATTCTACAGGACACAAAAGTACCCTCCTCCAAATTAAATCCTTCTTGGCGATGGGGGCTATCCCTGTCTGGACCAACCAATTGGCCTCATTACACCGTACAAAGAACCTGTCAGGGGACGCACAGAGTCCCGGTCAACTACCACCATTCCCAGGGTCGCAGCATCGTTGAAAGTGCTTTCGGAGTCCTGAAGACAAGATGGAGGTCTATACTTTTCAGGGCCTTGGAGGTTAGACCAGCATTTTCCCCTGTTGTCATCGTTAGTTGTGCCTTTTTACACAATGTGTGTTTGGACAATGGAGATATGCTGGAGCCAGACAGTGATGTGGTACAAGACCTCTTTGACACGCAACCACCCTGCGAAGCCCTTCTGGCAAAT
The DNA here is from genome assembly GCA_032164315.1 of Malacoctenus gilli. Classification (NCBI taxonomy): domain Eukaryota; kingdom Metazoa; phylum Chordata; class Actinopteri; order Blenniiformes; family Labrisomidae; genus Malacoctenus; species Malacoctenus gilli. Next base: position 27,542 of record JASSRZ010007667.1, on the reverse strand, counting down.
TAACACTCTGGGAGTGCCAAAAGGGACTAACTGGCTGCATTGATCTCTGCCCATGACCAACAGGGCAACGTTTTTTCTGAAATAAACGTGTTATGTAACAGTTATTTGTTTATTTTCTTATGGTTTTTGTAACTTTGCCATTTGCCATGTTAGACAATCTAGTATAACAACACTCCCCAGTCTGAAAAAACAATTTTTTCAATTAAAATGTACCCTTCGAACTGAACAGTAACACTGCAAACCCAAAACAGTAGTAAACAATTACCACATAAATAAAGGGAAAAAAGAATGTGCAAATGAAAACTCTGAAACACTTCAACCATAGTTGCGCATGGTTGATAAAATGTGAATCAGTGGGAGCACATTTTATCAACCATGCGCTCCAAAAGAGTCAGGTAAGCGCTCCATCTTGGCCTTGCTCTCCTCATGGCGTCTTTGCTCCCTGTCGCCCTCCACCTTCAGGAAATCCAGAGCCGGGTTGGCTCTCCTTTTTCTTTCCTGGGGGAAGGGGTTGGGGAGCTTGTCATGAAAGAGGCAGCAGAGGACTCAGGATTTCCAAAGGAGGCTGATGGGGAGGAGGCACCATCAGCTGTGGAACAGGGGAGGGGTCCTCAGCAATCGCCTGAGAAAATGACAAATGATCTGGGTGACATGGCCCCGAGTCACATACAGGTGCATACTAATAACTTACAATGTCATGAAAAAGTCCAGTGTATTTTGTCAGTTTTCTCAGAAAACGTAAAAACAAACTTTTTGTTGATACACCATTGACATACAAAGGAGTACAAAGGAGTATTTTTCACTTTCTGAAATCAGTGACAAAGATAATGAACTGTTTTACAGTATTCAAATTTGTCGAAATGCACCTGTAATCTGTTGCCAAAAATAAAGTGAAAGATGATAATTGTCATTCAAACTTACCAAAACAACAAAGGCTTCCTCTTCTGGGGTGCAGGAAGACACCAGAAGAGGAGGGTCAATTGACGGCCAGAATAAGGCATTTTACCTTGTATGTTGTCTTTAAGTTTTCCCATTTATTGGCTGCCTGTTGGGGCACAACTTTCCCCACCAGGCCAGCCTCTTTGATGTATTGCCTGTGGAATAACAAATGAGTGTTATGTGAGAAACAGATCAGTGAAAAAAAGGTTGAGGCCATGCATTGCTATCTCATAATGTTAGACCTGAACAAGAACAGTTCATATTCATAAAGAAAGCCTGGTCACTTCATAGGAAAAAGTTGTAATTGTCATGGAGCATTCTTGTATTATTATGAACAGTTAACAAGTAACAGACTCACCCCCAGAGCTTTTATGGAGCCTGCTTTGATTTCAGGAAGCCCTGTTCATTTTGGGCCCGGAATTTACTCAGGGCCCGCGTTGTCTCTGTAGTCCCTGAAATGACACGCAACATTATTTTATTTCTTTTGATATTGCACCGTTAACCCTGGCTCTAACTCCGTGGTTGCAGGAGGGGGCATTAGCCCGGTCATCTTCCACTGTTATAGTCACAAGCATGTTATACAGGCTGTTATCTTGCTAAAACAACTACATTAGCACCATTTACTATATTTACTAAAACTTTAACTTTTAAGAGGCAATACGGAGTTTTCTAATAACACTGCCGCTTTGTGGCCAAAACACAGAACTGCAGCACTCTTCTGCTCGTTCCAGCGGTGAGTGCTCGTACGAGCACAATACAGAACAGAAATAATCCCCTACGAAGAAGACGTTGATTCACGAGAACGAAGCTCACAGAGGTAAGAAAGTTGTCACTCAACGTGAGAATTTATGACCCATGATCACTTTGCAACGTAAATGCTCTGGCTTGCTTGCAAGCTTTCGTTTTAGGCTAGCATGCTATCGCTAACCCTAAAAGAATGTACTTATAGACATACAACCGGCAATTGTGAGTTGAGAACAACACAAGGCCTTTTTCAATGGTCGGTGGTATCTTTTATTGCATTTTCAGTACAAAGAAAGCCATTTCAGGTTCCTTTATTATTCCCAACGCGGCTCTGAGCTCCCTCCAAGACTCAAATGCACACCGATGTTGACACTTGTCTTTGCCCGGCGCCGGTGGCTCTCAAGCTTTGATTTTTTAACGGCACTTGACAAGGTTTTTTTTTATTTTCTTCCCCTTACGTGGAGTTGCCATTGGTGTCTGAGTTGAGCTGGATGGTCGCTTCCGAGTATCCACAAAATCCGTCTTCAATATAGCACTTGGACTGTTTGCTACGCAAAACAGATGTGACGTCTGCTAACGTGAACGCGCTTTACGTCACATCCGCAGAGCCAGTGCGGGAATTTTGGACATGAAGTAAATTTTACAAAATAGGCTACAGGCTTATAGGTGTCTTGGTGCTGAACAACTGAGATGTCAGTCTGCTCATCAAACAATGCTTCAGTCGTAAAGGGTCAAATAAAAAGGCCATTGTAAAGATTTTTTTTCAGTGAAAACTTACATAGTGCCTCTTTAACTAAGCGGCCGATATAGAAAAATCGGGACATAAAAATCAACGTTACGCAACAGCGGGGTAACTAATCCATAACATTGGCAAACTGCAATGCATTCTGGATAGCCCTTACTTTCAAGGGAGGTAGCGGAAAATCTCAATTTTGAGGAATGTACGTCCCTCAATCTCAGCCCTTAACTCAGCTCCCTCGGAATTGGGACAGAGTGATTTTTCAAGCCTTGATTAACATTTAGCACTCTTCTAATGTTATAAAGTCCTTGATGTCCTTGGATGAAATAATTTTGATCTTTGTGTATTATACCTGGTAAAGTTTCTTTTCACCGCCTTGCTAAAATTTTGCACAAGATTTTAAGGTCCGAAGTTAATAAACTAATTGGTCTCAAATTTTTACATCTGTTGCTCGGCTTTCCAGGTTTTGGCAGCAATGTTATTAAGGCCCCTGTCATTGATTTTGGTAGACTACCACTATGGAATGCTTCCGATAAAACTTCTAATAATGGCTTAAGTAACTTGGACTTGAATTTTTTTATACAAGTCAATCTGGACCTGCCGTTTCGCCTGCTTTCATGATGTCAATAGCTGTGCATATATCCTCTTCTTTTAGGTCACCCTCCAACTTCTCTACAAATTCAGCAGAATTGGTCGGAAATTTCAATTTATCCAAAAATAAATGTTGGGCTCATAAGTCCTATTCTACCCTTGAGTCATACAAATTTTCATAGGATTTTCTAAATTCGTTATTTATTTCAATAGGGTCTGTCACTATATTGCCACTCTTACCTATTGAAGTAACGGCTTTCCGTGTTTCCAAATGTTTTATTTGCCATGCTAAAAGTTTACCGGGCTTTTCTCCTTCATAAAATGTTTGGTTAAGCCTGAGCATGTCTGAGGCTGCCCTGTCCACAGATAATTTGCTATATTCAGCTTTTAAGAGCCACGATTCTTTTTCTGCCACAGAGCTTCTATTGTTAAAGACTTGATCTTGGAGAATTTGGATTTTAACTGCTGTCTTCTCTGGCGGAATTCTCTGGATTAACTAGCTAATTATATGTTCCCTCAAAAAGGCCTTGAAATCATCCCACTTAATACTTGATGTTGTTTGATTTCTATTTCCGGTAAAGTATTCATCGATCTCATTCCCCACATATTTAATAAACTGTTCATCTAGCAACCATTTCTTATTCAAAGTCCATCTAGGTGGTGTTTTTACAAGATTCCTATCCTCATAGATCAGACAACATGGACCATGATCTGATAATATTGTAATGTCGCAATAGCAATCTAGTCTTCTGGAGGCCAGTGTTGCTGATACCAAATAGTAGTTGTCAACATGAATATGTCTAAAACGTACTGGATTAGCATGAGTAGGCAATATCATTAGGTTTTAGGTATCTCCATATGTCCAACAAATTCAACTGCAATAAAATGATGAATAATTGTTCTACTTCTGTTATGACTGATCAGTGCCTGCGGATCTACCCCTTGTGTGTTCTCGTGTGCACTTCCAGTCCCCTGCAAATATATATTCTCCTGAGAGAGAGGCCAGAGTAAGAAACAGATTTGTAAAAAAGAAACAAAAAAACTGGGTTCACCTGCATTTGGGCCATAAATATTTACCAAGTTCAAGTTAGAAGACAGCAGAAATCCCTGAATAATCAAATATCTTCCATACTTATCCTCAATAACATTAGATGTTATAAAAAGTACCAATGTAAGAATAAGAGTCATAACTCCCCTAGCTTGTGTTGTAAATGATGCTGCTGCATATATGTGTCCTTGCTACCTTCTACATATCCTTATGTTGTCTTCCTCTAAAGTATTAGTCGCCTGTAAGAAAACAATTTTTGACTCTATATCCCTTAGCTTATTCATTACTTGTTTCCTTGTTTTTTGTAAACCCCTTACAATTCCAGAATACACATTTAAGTTCTCCCCTGTGAGACATTCAAAATAGTATACCACAAAAGTTCCTGAACAAAAGTACCATGACTGAGAATCTCCACACATTCAAACACTCGAACATACATTGAACCTGATGAACCATAGAAATGAGTGCCCTCCCCCTCCCCCCCCCAGCTTACATTGCTTCCAGTTAATAATGGACAGATCTCTGGATCAATCCTATCAGCTTTCTCGTTAGGAAATAAAAAGATAAGCACAAGACAATAAAAACATAAAATAATTCACCCTCCTCGCTAGTTTGAAACATAACTGCAAAACAAACCTGGGTGTCATTTATACATGTAAGCTTAATAATTTAGAAATATACAACGCTGAAATGTCCTGTATATCTAACGTGTAAATTAAAATTGTTCCTATTTGAAAAAATAAAACTGAGGGTAATATTAAATCAGAGTTACTTTTAAGTAGAAAACATTAAGTGGTTGTATGAGTTGCTGCTGCACACTGGCTCTTACAATGTGAGACACCTCAAATGTCTTGATATAGATGAAAGTACTCCCATTTGGTCTCTGCCTGTTACAAGAAAAACACATCAGGTAGAAAATATACTGATGCAATTTGTAACAGTAAAAATAATACTTTTACCTCCCCTATGTAGATACTCAACTCCATTTACAACACGAACAGTCTAAATAATATACATAATTGTTTTTTGTTTAGTTTTTTCAAGTAGGAGAACGATCGAAACAGACCTTAAGACAGTGCTATTTAAAATCTGAGGTAAAGGAATAGAGGTGCCTTAGACTTTCACTTCACAGTCCCTCTTACCATATTCAAGCTCATGCAACTGTCCTGATGTAAACAAAGGTGCTCAGCTTGCATTTTCCACTCAACATCTGTCTGTTCTCTTTATTCATTCCTCCAGCTTCTTCCTTGATCTCGTTTCCGAACTCCTGTGCCTCAGTCGGCATGTTTAATGTGTGCATTTGTCCTTTGTAAGTTACTACCAGTTTGGCTGGGGGCATTTTGTGAGTCCCAGGTTTCGCAGCTGCTGGCGCACTGTGTCTTACTGTCTTCGTTGCTGGTGCACTTCAGCCAACAGCACTGGTGTGAACCGCGAAACTTGCACCCGAGTGCCACCTGCTGCAGGAGAGGCTTCAGGTGCACGCAGTTCAGAATGAGCACCTGCTTTCCACCTTTATTCTATTCTTGCTCTATTCTTCTTAATATCCCTTATCATCGACCTCACAATCAAGTCAGCCGCCTGCTGGCTTCTTCAGAGCAGGGTGAAGTGACCCCCCCCCCCCCTTCGGAGCTTTCAGAAACATTTGGCCCCGCGTCTCTACACTTTTGCGTTGTCAAGTTATGGGCATTTGGCTTCCAAAGATCAAAAGGTTACAGTCAAAGTCAAGATTGAAACGCTTCGGGGGTTTTTGGGGCCCTGTTCGGCCATTCGGCCAGCTAGAGACTTACAACCTCTTTTGCCTGGAAGCTGGCCTTCCTTTGATGGCACGTTCTCATTTTTGTCCTGGTGGACCCACATGGACCAACCCAAAAGTGACCCTAAATATTCTGGAACTCGTTTTTATGAGACCCAATCACATTGTGGAATCTACAGTGGGAAGGTTTCACATTTTCACGTAGCTCAGCAAAGAGAGGTGGGAATTAATGCCCAATAATTTCTCAGATGCTGGAGACTGTGGGACACAAAGTGGACAGTGGTGTTAGGGCTGTGGAGGGCTACACGAGCAGGTGGATTTCAGGCCTCTGATTGCCTCCGTTGTGGACTAGGGTCCTCTGTGTGTGTGTGTGTCTGTGTCTGTGTCTGTGTCTGTGTGTGTATATTTGATTTGGGTTGCAGTTAGGGGCAGGGAAACAGCTCAAGGCCTTAGGAAGCCAGCCCTCCAGGACCAAGCATGACACCTCTCCATTAATTGTCTATCCCAATTAATTCAATTGTGGGTCTCGGGAGGTAATAGAATCAATCATGCAGAACACATTGAGCACAGGCCATTCCATCATGGGGCAACACAAAACAGACAACGATAACTATATTTCAGAGGTTGACATGTATTTTAAAACCCAGAGTTGACTTTGATGTGCCTGTTTACAACTTTGTGAATAATAACAAATAGGCTTTCCCATTCCATGAATACTCCTTCCCACAAACCCACGTTCTACATTCCTGTGTCCTCATACAATGGCTTTGTTTCTGGTTGACAATGCATGGTGTTGTCTAGGAAATCTAACCAAATAATGCCCCCTCATGTACCCTCCCTTTAATTACCCAGCATGCCCCACTCCCCAGGACACAGGCTTCTTTTGTTTGGTCAACCCCACCATTTTTGTTGACATCTTCACTTGTGCTAATGTGACCACTGAAAGTGGCATGAATTCAGAGCAGGAAGAATTAAAAGATTAAGCATTATGATAGTTCATCACAGAGAGGGATGTGTGGCTCTATTCTTCTTAATATAAATCACAGTTAATTTTTTGCTTTTCACAGGAAAATTTTTCGAAAGCATAATTTAGTTCAGTCAAATGTATGTTCCATTTACCTTTACAATTTTTTTAAACTTAAATCTTTCTTTACTCTGTGTTGGAAATGATAGAATGTGAAGCTTCCACATACTCTATTTTTATTGTCCTGCAGAACTGACCTGATAACTGAGAGTAAATGTTCTCCCTATTAAACACTTTTATGGCAGTTAATCTGCATATCGCAATCACGATCTCAAGAGAAGTGTAAAATATGATTGAGCTGAAACGATTTGTTGTCTTTAATCATGATACACTGACCTCAGGATGGCAGTGGGAGTAAAAAATTAGCTGACACAACAGGTTGTAAAAAATGAAACACCTCACTACGGTTGCCCCCAACAAAGTAAAACTGAACTGTTGCATGTGTGCTGGCATTTGTTTGCTGTCGGTGGGGGGTGGGGGGGGGGGGTGCTTGTAGTTTTGTGAAAGCTGCCAGTGTTTGAGGCTCCAGGCTGTAGAGAGAGTCAGTAAAGTGATCCCAGCAGCGCGTCACTGACCGTGACGCAGCGGGTGGCTTTAAGCTACTGCGGTGCCTGCGACGTCAGGTCTGTGTTTGCTCTGCTGTGTCTTGGATATATATCTAACCAGCGCGTTCTTGGACTGCGGTAGGTTGTCTATTTTGTGTTCCAGGCAATCTTGTGAAAACAGTGTGGAAGGCATCCCATGTGCTATTGCTGAATATGCCGACTTTGTTTTCTATTATCACTAAATATACATTATATTCGTTCGGTCCAATATTTCACTCGGTGACTTGACCTTTAGTGGTATCATTATGGTAGATGATCTCCAGAAAGCAGAGGATTAATGCAGAAAAGAAGTTACGATATATCAGTAAGAATTCAGATTTTTTTTTTGACATATTGATGATAAATAAAAATGTTAGACCTTTTCCTTTTTCAATAGTCACCTTAGTCCTCTTCTGTGCCTGCAGGCCAAGTGGCTACATGTATAAAAGTTTGTTACAGGTTTGCCAGATTATTTGGTGTTAGAGTTAAGTGATGAGAGTACCTGTTTTGTAGCAGCTGTTTCTGCTAACGCACAGGCTGTGAGTGACTTTGTCTCCTTACAATGCAAGAATCACATTGAAAAAAATTACTGTTTGTTGTAGACACATCTTGTTCTTTAAAACATTTCTGCAACAATATTGGAGTTTAGGTGGCAAAACTCTAATTGTAGCCTACCAGTAAACCGAAAAATACTTTCCAAATGCCCAGCCCGGACAGAGTGAAGCCACGATAGTCTTGAACCCGGTTCAATCGAGATTCTGCTGTATCTCTGACAGTCACAAACAGTATGGAACTCTGTTGTTAAATCACAAAGAACACAAAAACAATCAGTTAAACTGTGGGAAAATTTCCTTCAGATATAAAAAGCAATTTCAAACATTGTCCATAATAAGTGTGCGTTGTGTATGGACTGTCCCCATTTGTAGCAAGAATGTGGCCGACAACAACAATAAAGATGGTTTTACATGAATAAAAAAAACAGTGAAGACCTTATTAAGTCAAAATCAACCTGCTTGTGCTTGACTCATGAAACAGAGGAAGGTATTGATATTCTAATAAAGCAACATGTGTGCATTTCACGATCATACATACTTATTAGAACAGTCATTTGTTACAGCCTTCACAGTGAGCTGTTAAAATTGCTTTATCCAGCATGTACTTTGGTAGGTGAGTCTATCTACTAATACAGTGGCAGCTAAAACTTATGGTAAATAACCAAATGACAAAGTTTTCGAGACCACACAGTGAGGTCAGACACAATGGTGTGAGAGATTAAAGAACAAATCACCGCAATAACCTGCTCTCGGGGTTTGAACTTTTGTGTTTTCAGATAAGGTTTCACGTCCATCACAGTGAGCTAATGCAAAACCTGAGGGCCTTATGGTTAACCCCCCCACCACACGAACAAAGAATGCTCACATTTCCACATACGGCAGTTACTGTCACCTGGTAATAGCAGGATAAACCCACTGGTAATTTTTTTGCCACCTCACGGTCTCGTCAGGTGCCTGCTAAGAGGCCACAGATAATATGACTCAGTATATATCCTGTGTCTAGCATCATTATGTTCTTCACTCTGTTTCTACATGGTCACCTTCTCCGAGCTCTAGATTCTGGGCTGATAGGTTACACATTGCATGCAGATCATCTGACTCAGAGCACTATTGGCACCTGCTCATCATTTAACTCATTGATTAGTCCCCCCCCCCCCCCACCTTCGCAACCACTACAAGCCCCTCTAACCCCACTTCTTTCCTCCCTTCCCTCTTTCTCTTTTCCCTCTTGCACAGCTGTCATTGTGCACCACTTCACCTGCTGATAACCCCCAGCAAGATAACCAGTAGCCAATAAGGGCAGGTCACAGTTATTATAAATTTAAAAAGAAATTAAAATTGCATTCATTCCACAATAAAAGGACACCTTCAGTAATGATGTTAATAATTAAGAATAAATGCAGATAATTAAAAAAAAAAGAAGAACACTTTTTCATTTGTATTTAGAAAACGTCATATACAACGAACTCATCTCATGGCGCTATACATCCATTATGAAGAAATGAAGAAGTAACCCAACAAATCTAAATGACTAAGCAGTTGGCAGCAGTGGTTGGTTACATGGTAACTTCTAAAACACTTACCAAAAAGTTTGTGGTTCCCTTCCAATTGAGTTGTTCCTTCATCAATGTTTCATGCTCAGTGGTCCACCCAGGTGAGATGTTTGTAAGTTTGAGGTGGCAAGTAGTGGATGTAGTTATCGCTAAATTACCCAATCAGTACATCTGTTAGACGGCCCCCACACTTTCAGTCTGCGGCTTAGGTACAGTGTGAACCTTGTGAAGCCCTGCAGTTCAGTGGCTGTCCAATAGGAACAGAAATGGAGAGCAGAGGATGTTGGTATGAGCTACTCAAAAGGTTATGTTGAATTTGCTCTCTTTATTGACAATTTCACCTTTCCCAATAAAGTGTGTCATGTTGGTCAGAGTGTCTTTGTATTAATGGTTTTAGAGGGGTACATGAAGTTTCTTAAGTTGCCTTTATGTTGTCATGTTGGCTTCATGGCAGGCTGTTACGTTTACTTGGAAAATCAGCCAATGCAACAGTGGCACAAATAGAGACAACTCTATCAACAATTCAGACTTTATCTAGAAAGTGTTACAACAAGCAACAATTACAAAGTGGCTGTGTTTCTTGTTCAGATGCCACATATCAGGGTTGAGCAATCAAAGCTTCAGATGTTTCAGGCTGCTTTCTTTATGTGTCAATTCATCTTTATTGGTGCAAGAGAATACTTTCCTGGATTGCAACAATTTTTTTGTAATTAAGCAGTATTAAAGGTATATCTTAAAGTATATCTTTTAACAAACTCCAACAAGCTTCACTATTAAGCTGAAGTTGTTGTAGTGAACATTTTAAAGTCTACTGGTAGTACTAGTTGACATTTTTCAATCTACTAGAACTACTCGTGACTCTTTTTGCTTCACTGGTAAACTTTCTGTGCACACTAGTAAACCAAAATTTATGCACTCCAAATTTGATTACTCGTAGAGCTGAATTATGATAAATATCACTGATATTTAATTTATGCTCAAATGACTTAACATAAGAATTGTCAAACACCAGTTTATTCGGCACAATGATGGCAACCTGTATGAGATGTAATTCCTTTTTTCAATCAGTGTCTCATTTCTGTGCAAAAAGTCATAGTTTAGGGGGATTTTTGTGTGTGTGTGTGTGTGGGGGGGGGGATTTATTTATTTATTTATAAATAAATAAATAAATTCAGAGTGAACATAGTTCCATTACTCACATGATCATTTTGATGTGTGTAGATGATCTGTGTGACGTGTGACTCTTTTCATTAAACTCCAAGTGACGGAACCACATTCTTAGTTTGTTATACTGGATATTGTTAACGTCTATCATTTACCATTATTGTCAGTGGTTGTGCAAACAACCAAAATAATTGATCTGAAGTCAGCAATGTGATTCAACATGAGATTGATTGTGATTCCTGATCCAACAGGTGTCTGAATGGAGCGGCAGGTGCAGCGAGCCAAGGAGGCCTTTCTAAGCGGCAGAACTCGACCTCTCGAGTTCAGGCTGCAGCAGCTTCACTCTCTGCAGAGGATGATCACTGAAAAAGAGACGGAAATTGCCACTGCTCTCAAACAGGACATTAACAGGGTGAGCAGAACTGTGTAATGAGCTGCAAGGAACAGTGAAATGTGCAGGATGCAGCTCAATCAGTTGAAATTCTGACAGGTGTGCTGTGTTTACATAGAGCCAGTATGACACGCCACTCCTGGAGCTGATTGGCATTGAGAATGAGATCAAGCTTGCAACTGAAAAACTGGTAGAATGGGCTGCTCGGCGACCTGTGGAGAAGACGTTCCTGACCTTATCAGATGAGGTTTATATCCAGCCAGAGCCCCTGGGAATGGTGCTAATCATAGGGGCCTGGAACTACCCCTGGGCTGTCACCCTCGTGCCATTGGTTGGAGCAATTGCTGCAGGTATGAATCCTTTGTGTGCAGGCCCTTTTAAAGTGCCAGTAACTGAGCTTGTAGACAGGTGGACTTTAGTAGTCTTTGCATAGGTGGTTTCAGTTTCTGCTGAACTGTATCTGGAGATTAGACCATGTGAAGCCTCTAAAGTCCATGGATAGCTGAAAAGTGAAACTATCACTTAACAATATGTGCAAAAAAATGCACTATCAAGATATCGAGTGTATCTTTATGAATGATTGGACAATGCTTTCTCAGTTCTATGTCATTGAATTCAGTGAGTTTCAGCTCAAACTCGATTTTACCATATATTGCCATTACCCCCCACCACTTAAGTTAGTGGTGTTTCTATATCAGCCAGCCAATCATTTTGTGTTTGCAATGTAATCCGGTTAACATATTTTGTGGATTTAGCCCCTTTATTTCTCAGAACCTGGAAAATTAGTGTCAGGTATGTGACCATTTCCTTGCAAACTGACTATTTGAGGTTTTACAGTGAATTAGCAAAAAAAAAGGATAGTAAGTTATGCTAGAGACTTTATAACATGCAACACTTATCACATCCTGTCTAACAAAAAAATAAAGAGACTAGCTTCAAAAATAAATGGAAAGGTTTGACATTGGCATGGTGCTAGTTAAAACACTGGGGTCTTAATTTACATTTTGAGGTTTCGAAACTCTGAAATGATGGCTAGGTTCATCTATGTCAAAGTAATACATATGCGATGTATTGTGTCAAATTTGAGGAAGAAAGATTTTATTCTTTAAAGGAATTCACTGGTTTCATATTCTTTCGAAACTTTTGGAATAACTCCTCATGCAGAAAAGAAACCCCACACAACAGGTGTATCAGATGTCCTTCAACCCAGTCCATCAAGCTATGGAAAAGTGACTGCTAAACACATTGGCCATTTGCGATTCTTTTCGGGGGGGGGCTGCTAACAGTAATGACGTGACAGCCCACAAGTTGCCCCGAAGTTGCTTTAAAGCTCTGACCAGCCCACAGGGCTATCGGCAACAAACAGCAAGCTTCAAGCTAAACAATGATTGTAATCAGTTCAGCAACAGTGTCACAACTATGACCCCTGTGAGAGACAGAGCAAGAGCATGTGACACAAAATTACAGAAGTATTTGTTGTTGCTCAGGCTTCATTCACATGCTCTTCCATTGCTGTATATTCGCCCTCCTAATTGTCTACTTTATGTCACTTGGTGATCTCATGCCATTCACAGAAACCCATGTGCTCTCTCTGGCAGGCAATGCAGCTGTGGTGAAACCGTCAGAGCTCAGCGAGCACTCGTCGCTCCTGCTCCGGGCCCTGCTGCCTCGCTATCTGGACATGGTCTGAACACTAGCTGCTATTGTTGTTGAAATATATGTTTGAAAGCCTTTTGTAGCAACATTGCTACACTATGACAAAAAGCTATATCTTATAAAGAGGAATTTTAGATTTAAAGCAAACCAAATCTTGAACAAGCTACTTTGTATTTGAAATAAGCAAAAACTTTGAATAAAACTGCTGAAAAAAATTAGTCTTGGAGAAACATCAAGAGACTTAGACATAAGCAGGAAAATACTTCGTTTTCACGCTATTTGGTCTTATTTTGCATGAGAAGATGATTTTGACCTCAAATCTGTGAAATATACTTGGAAAGATTTTGTTTTTTGTAGTTTACAGTGTGACATATTTTCAACCTCTGTGCCAAGTGGTCAATGTTGAAAGTCCCTCATTCGGCATTAGTGCTAATGGCATTGCCTCAGTTTTCAAGTGCCTTCTTTCAGTTGCACACCTCATCCTCAAAATGTGTTTCATTCATGGTGGTGATAAACCCTTGTGCGTTGTTATCAGGACCTGTACCCAGTCGTGACAGGCGGAGTGTCAGAGACCCAGGAGCTACTCAGGCTCAGTTTCGACCACATCTTCTACACTGGCAGCAGTGGAGTGGGAAAACAGGTGATGGCGGCCGCAGCTCGCCACCTTACCCCAGTGACCCTGGAGCTGGGAGGGAAGAGCCCCTGCTACATTGATAAAAACTGTGACATAAGGATCGCCTGCCGGTACTACACCTGACAGCGTCACCACAACAAACACAAACACAGAGCTGCACAGTGACCTGAAGCGATCCATACAGCATGAAAGCCTTTTACAAGTTTTTTTTCCCAATAACTACTCTTGTATCAAATTGGTTGGAAACTGTTGTCTACTTAATGACAGTATAAACTACAGAGAAATGTTTCTGAGTCCCCTAAGAAGAAAAGAGTGCAGCTTTAATGGTTCAATGCTGTTTTTTGTTGAATTTTTAACGTAGAAAACATGATTTGAACAATGATTCTAGAAAATGATTCAGTCAATTCAAATCCAGTTTGATCCGTTCAAGCTGTCTTAAAATAATCTTCAACTTGTTGCTTTAAAAACTAAAAATTTAGTTACCTCATCACTCCCTGTGGTATGTGGTTGCTACAATACTTTGGTGTCAGTATGTTACATTTTAAACCAAACACAAACAAGCCAACACATATATAAACACTTTCTTCTTATTAGCTTTGCGAGCCTACAAACGTGAACAGATACACTGGAACTTTACCATTTCAGAGGCAATACAAATTAAATGAACATAATTAATGGGTTTGCCTGCAGTCGGATCACATGGGGTAAATTTGTCAACTGTGGCCAGACGTGCATTGCACCAGACTACATCCTCTGTGAGCCTTGCATCCAAGGTCGAGTGGTCGACTGCCTTCGACGAACTCTACTGGTAAAACTCAAACTGAACCTTATCTGATCTCACATCTGAGGTGAAGCACTGCAAAACTTTCATCCATTCTTTGTTAAATATTCCAGGAGTTTTATGGTGCTGATCCTAAATGTTCTCCTGACTACGGACGGATCATCAACCAGCGTCACTTTAATCGAGTCATGAGTCTGATGGAAGGCTACACTCCTGTGGTGGGAGGACAGAGTGACCCTTCACAGTGCTACATCGGTAGGAGGGTCATGGCTTAATGAACTACTCAAACACACCAGCAAAAGCATGTGATGTATTTTCTTTGTGTTGTGCTTGTAGCACCAACAGTGCTGAAGGACATACCACCACACTCCAGGCTGATGCAGGAAGAGATCTTTGGCCCTCTGCTGCCCATAGTGACTGTTAGTGATATGGATGATGCCATCAACTTCATCAATGAAAGAGAGAAACCTCTGGCTCTCTACATCTTCTGCTCTGACAAAAAAGTGAGAGAAAAAAAGAGAGACAAAAAACCAGACTCCTCGCAATTTACAGCTCAACTTCACCTGGCTTCTTGACAGCTTTTTTTTTCTGATTCCTCTAAAAGGCCATCAACAAGATGATCGAGGAGACCACAAGTGGAGGAGTGACAGTCAATGATGTTATGATGCACTACACGCTCAATTCCCTCCCATTTGGTGGTGTTGGTAAGAAATGAAAGCACGTCAGTTGTTGAATTAAGTTTACCTCCCAAAGGAAGAGAATGGCTGAACTGACCAAAGCCGAATGCTTTTATGTGGTACAATCAATCCCAGGCTTTGGTTACCTAATAAGGGTCAAGATCAGTCCTACGTTGATGTAGGACTCTGTACCTCCCTTTGTGTTTTCTGATCAACCTTCGAACCTCAAATGAAGCGGGAGGTCTTTGCTACATATGACCAGTATGACAGGGTAGCATTGATACTTCAGACATTTCCAGTTAACGCAGAAAACAAACAAAAATGGGAGTAAATACAGAAACTTTGAAGTAGTATTAACTATCGTGCATGCCTTGTCCTTTAGCAAGGATTTCATAAAGAAGTTCAAAAGCTCCATCACTAAAATTCTTTCTCTCCTCAACATTTTACTGATTACATGCAGCATAGTTCAGAAGGTCCTTTGTGGGCAGTCTGATGGACCTTCTTGTTTCTCGTCTTGGGCATTTACTGCTCTGTTAATGTTCAGTTTATACCAGGGACATCAACGTCTTTTGGTTGAGGGGCATGCAGTCTAATTTAATTTCAGTAATATCATACTATGTTTACCTTTAACTGATGATATATCATCACATCACTACAAATGTAACGAAATTAACTTTTTGTCTGCTCACTTTGCTCTGCAATTGCAGTGGGGAGCCTTGCAATAGTATTATGGCTCCTACTGTTGCTAAAATGATATGATCACATATGTAAAAAATTAGCAACAGAGTTCTCTATGAAACCTTGTGCGAACAAAAATCCTCTAGAAATTTGAGCCCAAATATAACCATCTGTATTTGGTGTCAATTTTTTTTTTTTTACAGTACAACATCAGTTATGTGATATGAAACTTTTTTCTCTTTGGTCCCCTTATTAGGAAGTTACCCACTAAGGAAAACTCAATTTGTTTATGGGCGGCCTTTAAAGCTTCCTATATCTGCACTGGAAAAAAAGTTAAACTGAAGGGCAACAGCAGTCAACATTATCCAATAGTCCAATAATGAGGCTAACTGTCTGTCAATTTAATTTTTTGAGTCTTCATTTAAGTCTCCACAATGTGCAGTCGATTTTGCAGCACCCCATTCATTGTCTATATGAGCAATACCTTGTTCTGCATTGTCAATGTGATCTTGTATGCTATAGTTTGCAGTGTTACATGACATTTTCATAAAGTGGAGTCGACCTACTTTATGCCAATTGTGTGTGCTGACCCTCAATTCCCACATCATAAGAACTTTAGTCAATTGGCAAATCTAGTTGGAGTAGAACTGAAACAAGGACAGAATCAGCAGCTGCACAGGTGTTGGTGACCTCTCGCTGAACTGTTTGGGTAAGGAAAAAGGAAAGTTTGTGACCAAGGCGCTATAAGCAGCATGCCCCCCCATCCAGTTGATGCAGTGGCCGACTTGCATGGATGCGCCTGCCATGCTTGTATCTGCATTTTAATCAAAAGCACCAGTGTATATGTACCATATCTAACCTCAGCCTTTACACCGTGAATCCTTAATTGATCTGAATTGTTAATGGGTCTTAAAGGTATTCTTACCTTTGTTGCAATTTTATACATTTTTTATTGTAATTTCAATGTTTTCCAAACAGGCATGTGGGAATAAAATGTGAGAGGAATGCACCAAGTGCTGGAGCACAAAAATGTACCTTTTATTTTATATTTGTATTTTTCTGATGAAAATCTGACAAATCATGCGATACGGCCCCAAATCGAATAATTGGTAGAGATTTGTGTTAATCATCCATGACTCCATCAACCCCTCTGCCCCCCGACTCCCCTCTCCCAACTCCCCCCTCACCTATGCATTCACCTAGCGCTTGTCTCCAAACCCGCCGCACTGAGCGCTTGTCTCTACACCAGCCTCAAATAGCGCTTGTTTTCACACCAGCCTCATCTAGCGCTTGTCTTCACACCAGCTTCACAGAGCGATAGAAATGGCTTTGATAGGTGTGAAAATAAAAACAAACAAAAGAACTTAAAATGAGCGACCAAGGCCAGCTGCAGGGACGAAAGAGGACTATTGCACAGAGCCGCAGTAAAGCGTCATGCTTGATGTGACAAGGAGCAAAACGAAAAGCTTGGTTGAGGTTTGCCGTGCAAGATTGTAAAGAATACCTTTTAAGGTCCTATTTTAGCATTATGCTTCTTTCTGAGAAGACAATGATTTGTGTGTTCTTCCTCCCAGGTCAGAGTGGAATAGGTCGTTACCATGGCAAACACACCTTTGATGAGCTGAGCCACCTAAAAGCCTGTCTGGTGCGCTCACTTGGCATGGAGAACATGAATCTGGCCCGCTACCCTCCTCAGGACAGGAGGAGGGCACGCAGGGTACGGATGGCTCTGAAGTCCCCCCTGATCGACATGTCCAAAAGAACCCTTGTCTGGGCTGTCATCGCCACCATCATTGGCTGTGGCCTGTTCATCACCCTGCTGATCATTCTTCTCATAGCTGCAGGCCTCAACTGTACCTGCTGGTACTGGAGGGGCTTTTATAACTAGTGACGGGGCAGCCACCCACCATAGGATCTGTCAGGGAAAACCAAGTTTCAGCTGCAATATCTAACATGAATAGAAAGTCTAAACTCTCATTTTCCAAAGAGGATAACAATTTATTTTGTATGTGCTTTTTCCTGACTTTTTCCAAAGCTGACAACACAGTTAAACACCATACAAAGTGTTTTCCCTGTCCTTCTCTGGGGAGTTAAGACTCGCCATTTGAAAAAAAAAAAAAAAAAATCCGTAATTTTCCTGTTTTGTTTTAAAAATAAAGTGTTTGATCATATTTCTATTTCACATTGTGAAAGTTTCTTTGTCTGTAGACGCTCTTTTGGTCTTCCAAAAAATTTTTGTTTCACAGCCAGAGCATATCTGAAGTTTCATGTGAATAATGCCTTAAAATTATTCCGGATTACAGGTGAGCCAAAGGATGCTTTATGAAGAAGTGCTAAGGATTCTTTTTTTTAATTTGAACAGAGTTGGAATTCTGTCCTTTTATTTGCCTCTTGCCCAGAATTCCTGCGTGTTCATTTATTGGATTAAAATTGAGTTATTGATCAATTTCAAAAGAGAGTATTTTATTTGGCCAATTGGTGCAGAGCTCTGGATCTTTTTTTTCCTGACCAATCAGACACAAGTGCACTTGTACAGGCCATTTTTAATCCATGATTTTGTTCAGTTTTACTTTTATGCAGTTCCCTTGTAAAACGGAAAAAGAAGTTTTATCTTCAAAAATGAATGACACAATTCTAAGTCCCCCTTTTTTTTCAAGAGTGTTGCTCTCTTTATTTATTACAGTTTCACAAGATAATGACACTTTTATTGTTTTGTTTTTTTACATTGCCAAATTTTGGCTTGTCAAAGGGCATCAGCACTGTTTAGCAGGCCACTGATTGAATAAGTGGTAATTGCTTGCAGCTGTGACACCTGCGCATGTGGAAGGACGCTGAGCTGATGGGACTCAAGGAGGAGTCACTGAGCTCCACAAAAGTATTTACAGGGCTGGTAGGAGAAAGATCTCTTCCAACAATGGGGTTTGAGAGACTTGCCGTGCTCAGCTTTGTGCTTGCCTGTGCCAGCAGCAGTACTGCTTCGCTCCTCAGTGCAGGTGTTCCAGCCCACTGGGGAGTCAAGGAACAGAAAACTGCAGCAGAAGCCAAGCCAGAAGCAAGGGCTGAGAGAAAACACTCCAGTCAGTTGGCTCAGCTATTTAGCAGGCTTCAGCTGGAACAGTCTAAGCCGGCACAACAACCTCTGTCCTGGAGGTTTCCAGAAGATCCCATAGACCCTTTGCCAAAGCATCCTGCTAAGTACAAACTGCAACAGCCAGTGTCTTCTGACCGTCTTGCTGTGAGATGCGGCGAGAACAAGATTTATGTGGAAGTAAATCAGGACTTGCAGGGTTTTGGAAAACTGATAAAACCTGATGAAATCACACTTGGTGGTTGTTTAGCTACTGAGATTGATGATGAAACTCATGTGCTGGTTTTTGAGTCTGACTTGCACGGCTGTAACAGCACACTAATGGTGAGTATGTGGTTTTTTTCCCCCCCAATTTGGACCATTTTCACACTGTATTTGTTTGTTCTTGGTTCTTTCTCTCCCATAGCTTAAAGAAAACGCTTTCATTTATGCTTTCCTGCTGGAGTTCAAGCCAAAAGTGTTGATCAATAATCTCATCAGAAGGCATGATGATGTTGCCATTGGCGTTGAATGCCACTACCCCAGGTAAAATTCTGTGAAATAACCTATGTATAGTTTTTGCTGGCTGTTTTTTGAGACCTGAAACATGTTGCTGGAAAATTTGATTTTTTTGGAGGGGGGTGGGGGGGTTTATTACCACTCTGCATGTGGGCGCAACAATGAGTCTGAAAACCTAACAAGTTTGATTTAGGTTGAGATGTGAAAGCCCTCCCTCTGAGGAGGAAAAGGGAGTTGGGTTGATGGATATGGATGCTTTAGTTTAAATTTGGTTAGAGATGTTGCCTGCCAATACCAACCTGTCAGATGGTCCAATCTGGCATGCAGGATGACTTGATAAACTATTTTCCCCCCACAAAACGTTTCCATCTAATTATTTTTAAGCAAGAAACATTATACAAAACTAAATGCTGTTGATATCCTGACTGTCGTAAAAAGTGAACATCATTGCAATATTGCACTGCAGGGTTTTCAAATGCTAAGAGCCCCTTTGACAAGGTGCTACTTAAGGAATTTCATGGTTTAGCTTTCACAGAGCATATTGAATGGATTTTTCTGTAGATGTTTTTGGCACTGAAACAAAGACTAACTTTGTGGGATTTCTTGTGCCACAGTTGTACTGTTGCACATTTTCAAAGAGGGTGTACAGCTTTGATTTAGATGTGATCCTTAACTCCTAAATACCGGTTCTTAATGTGCATGTTGCGTCACTATTTTGGCTGCTCTTTATTTTTGATCAGTCATTGAAAGGCTCCTTAACTATTTCTCTGCAGGCAGTCCAGTGCGAGCCTTGGTCCCTCAAATTCATTCAACCAAGACACTGAGGAGCAGCCATATTTTTCTCTGCAGCTCATGACTGGTTAGTTCTTGGTAGAATGAAAAGAAATCTAACATTTCAAGCTAGTAACCATTTGTCTGTTCAGATGACTGGAAGTTTGAGAGAACCTCCAACAAGTTTAACTTTGGGGATGTCATCAAACTGGATGTGTCGATCAAGCAATCAGCTCATAAGCCCCTTAAAGTCCTGGTGGACCACTGTGTTGCTGCCATAAACCCAGATTCAACTTCTGAACCAAGACAGGTTTTTGTCAAGAATCACGGGTAGGTCTTCAGATGCTACCAAGCATCAACACACTTCCGAACCATGGCAAGGTTTATGGGTACATTTTCTCTTCAAGCTGTCTGGGAGGTCGACACATCGGTTCACGAATCATGCCCAAGTTTCAGCATGAAAGACTTCAGTTTGAGGTCGTTGCCTCGAGCTTTCATCCACTGAGGCTGGTGAGAAGGATCGTTTTTGTGTTTATGGCTCTCTGTGACTGGCCTGCCTAACCTTATGGTAAAATGTTGTTCTGATTTCACCAGATGTACATTTTCTGCTACGTGAAGGCCATCCCAGCTTCCTACCCAACCACTATGGAGCACAAGACATGCTCGTTCACTGGAGGGTATGTGAACATGGCCACGTTTGTCTCTGCCTTTACAATTGTGTAGCTTCATTTCATTGCTGGTCATATTCAGTAGGTGGAGGGCAGCGAGTGGTGAGAACCAGATCTGTAACTGCTGTGCAACCACCTGTGGAACACGAAACACTCAGGCACTGGGTGCCAAGACGATGGGTAATGCATTTTGACGATGTGCATCTCAGTCGTCGTCTGTCATGTGGTAATTGTGTCTGTCCTTCAGAAGTGGAGTGGACTGCTGAGCTGCGGTTGGGGCCTCTGGAAATGCAATAAGGATTTTTTTTTTTACTTTTGTAAGACAATAAAAGATATTTATGAACTGACTCTTAAAGCTCTGTGGTTCTGAATGTAATTGGCAATCTGAACAGATTCTTGGCAGTTCATTACAGTTGTCTTTTGGAAGTGGTTTTATATCGGTCTTCAGTAAAGGTTCCATTTTGGCAGACATCATATTATGAAAATGCTGCAGTACACAAGCAAGGCCTGGAGTTGGTATATGCAGACAAGTCAGCCAATGAAAACAAAGGAACAAAAATAATGACGACTGAATAAGTGTGAAAAGTGCCTTTTATTAAAGATTCATCCCCACCTTGAACTGTCCTCTCTGGCTGCATCTTCAATCTTAACATTTGGCTTCAGTTGGCGCGTGCACAGTTGGTTATTTGTGCTCTCTGTAGCAAGAGTAGGATTGACACTTATCACGCTGGGCAACAACATTCAAGGCCCCATCGCCCTCACTTTGCTTAACGCACAGAATCCCCAATATGGTGCAATTTCTTAAATTGCAACACAATGCAGCAATGAATTTTTTTGTTCTGACTCAGAAGTACATCATGTGCCAATGTACTTTTTGAGCAATGTTGTCGGAACTCGGTAAAATCAAAATTACCTCTAGAAGAATTCTTTTGTGTGAATGTTACAAGCTTGTTGCATTCAGTCTTGTATCTGGGACTACACTGACCTACAGAGGACACTTGATATTGGTAGATCTACAATTACCAAAAGACCACAGAGGAAAATGTAAGAGGCAGGAAAATCATCACTCCTTCAGCTCTGCCTCCATCAGCACAGCTATTGGTTAGGGTTGCTGAAACATCAGCTAAAGATGAGCTCAATGATTTTTGTCTAATGAGCTCGTTTGGACAACATTTTCAACTTTTCAAAGCCATCTGCTGCACTCAGAAAGGCTGTTCACAGTAGAAGCTCTGACACTGCACAATTAACAGTTCCTTATGAGAGGAGTGTATAGTCCTGCTTCAGCTCAAGTTTCATCAATGAGGCACTGGCCAGGCCCAGAGCTCTCAGGGGTATTAGTGAAGTGGGAAGAAAATGCAATAGAGTGTCAAGACAAATTAGGATATTAATGCATTAAACCCAGCTTGCCTGTTTCCAGCATGTTTAAAGCACGAGTTTTTCTGGAAAGCTCTTGTCTTTCATTTTGGATTATGTTCACAATATGCTGTGTTGATGGGTATGCTGAAAATAAAACGTGAGGCATCAAAATATTTTCATTCTGATGTACCCGACCAGAAGATTTGATGCATGAAAAATAGTGACATTCAAAGTTTAAATATAAATGTACTGGTTTGCTGTCAATGTTTTGGGAAGCTAAAGCATTTACCTAACTGACAAACTTCCTGCTGATCTTTCTTTCTGTTGCTGCTCTGTTTACTTCTACTCACAAATGCGCACACTGTGTATAAACATCCACATTATATTTTATGTAGCTACCATGGTGCACCACAACTGAATGAATACAGATGAAAACACATATACAGTATGAGTAAAGAAACCCTTCTGAAAATGGAGGGAGTAGAAAGTACGGAAAATTGTTTGAAACTGAAAGTAGTAAAAGCAAAAAGTTGTCTGAAAAATATTACCCCAGTAAAGTATAGATACCTAATAATTCTACTGAAGTAAGGAAATTAAGTATTTTAAATCATGACTGGACACCTCTAATAATCTCACGGGACTTTAGTCAGCTGTACCCAATATGGGTAGAGATCTCTCAGGACAGCAGAAAAGATCTCCTTGCTGAGTATTGAGAAAAAAGTCCCGGTAAACAGAAAGAACCCCCCCTCCCTGAATTTTCTTTGCTGGTTTCATTCTGGCCCCGTCAAAGTAGTGGTGTAGTAGTGGTGTAGGAGTGTCATTACAAAAACTTTCACTAAACGTCGAATCTACTGCAGTATGAGAACAGATTCAGCATCTGTACAGCTTTTTTGTCCTGCCAAATGTTGTTGGAAGGTTTTTTTTCTGGCCTGTTTTAGTAATAAAACCTTGTTGCAGATTGAGCTGCAGGAGTAGACAGCCCTCTGGTTGATAGGGTTAACCAATCAGATGCAGGCAAGAAAGCTGTCCTGTTCAGAAGTGCTGCTGTCAAAAGGCGACCTCCTGTTTTATGGACCACACAGTGAAACACATGAATTCTCTGTCACCATTGGCCACAGAGGGGCAGCTCTGACTTGAACCTTTTACTGAGTACTGGGCCTGTACCCAAGAATTATTGTACCGATGCATTGAATTTTCAAGCTTTGTAAGTTCATGCTCTTTTGAATGCGGCCACCAGATGGCAGGTAAAAACCGTTTACGCTTATGCAGGGTTCCTTATTTAGCTATCAAAACATAAGCACATAAAAATTCACCACTTACAAAAAGGGAATTATAACTTAATGCATTCTTTATATTTTTCAATCAAATTATTTAGAAAAGGCTTGTCCTGCCCCATCAACACATCTGATTTTTAGATTTGGACAATTCCAAATAATTTTTGTGCTTTACTTTCCAACATAGTTTTCACTCACTCACTCACTCACTCACTCACTCACTCACTCACTCGCATCTCTTTTCTGTTTTAGGTCTGAATTTGTTTTTCACTTCAGGTTCCTTGAATTGCTCCCTTGTGTGTGACTGCATGTTAATGCCCTCATGATTTCACCTATGCCTGATTTGTGATCATCTCCACCTTATGTTGCAAGTATATATTGGGCTTCAGTTGTTTTTCTCTGTAATCAGCAGCTGTTCCAGTCCTGAGTTCCCCGTCTGTATTCTTTTGCAACCCCAATTCCAATGAAGTTGGGACATTATGTTAAACCTAAATAAAAGCAGGGTAAAATGATTTGTAAATCATGTTCAGCCTCAATTCCATTATTATACACAAAGAAAAGATATTTATTATTCAAACTGATAAACTTTATTTTGTTTGAAGATAATCAATAACTTAGAATTTTATGGCTGCAATACATTCCAAAAGAGCTGAGACAGGGTCATTTTTACCACTGTGCTACATCACCTTTTTTCTTTTAACAATATTCAATAAGGGTTTGGGAACTGAGGACACTAACTGTTGAAGCTTTGTAGGTGGAATTCTTTCCCTTTCTTGCTTGATGTAGAGCTTAAGCTGTTCAACAGTCCGGGGTCTGTGTTTTTGGATTTTACACTCCATAATGCGCCACATGTTTTCAATGGAAGACAGGTCTTGACTGCAGGCGGGCCACTCTGTACCTGTACCTGTACCTGCACTCTTTTTCTATGAAGCCACGTTGCAGGTGGTTTGTGCTACAGGAACCAGGTTTTGTGTTCTGACAATTGAGAAAAAACTGTAACTGTAACCTGGCAACAATGTCGCAGAAAAATAAAATAAATTTGAAAAAATAATTTATAAAAATGTGATAAATACAGTTTTTGCAATTTGAATGAATGACATTTCCAGTGTGAAATGACATTTAGTTGACCAGGGGTATAAACAGGATGGCAGGAATGAATGTTAGAATTAAGTGTTCTTTAAATGTCTGTTGGAGTGGCAGGGCTGATGTCCTTATTTAAGAGGATGGTGGCCTGCGAGAAGAAAAAAACTGTTCAAGTGCCTGGTGGTTTTGGTTCAAATGGACCTGAACCTGCGACCTGATGGGGGGGGGGAGGGGAGGAGTTGGGTGAGATGGGTCCCCCACTATCCTCCAGGCCCTCTGCCAGGATCTGCCATCATGCAGAACGTATGGGGTCCTGTTCAAGGCAACTCGCTGTTCTCAGTCTGTTCTTGGTATGGACGGAGGATGCAGGGTACCACACAGTAATGGAGGAGTTGAGGACGCTCTCAATGGTAGCTCTGAAGAAGTGGGAGCGGACCTTGGGGGAGACATTCATCTTGTAGAGCAGCCTGAGGAAAAACATCATCTGGGGCTCCCGCTTGATGACCTTGGAGGAGTGCGTCCCCCACTTAAGGTTACTAGTGATGGTGGTGCCTAAGAGCTTCACAGAGCTCACCACCTGCACTGCAGAACTGTTGATGAGAAGTGGGGTGTGGGAGGCTGGGTGTCTCCAGAAGTCCATGACCATCTCTACCGTCTTGTTGGTGTTGAGCTCCAGGGTGTTGTGTGAACACCGCACTGCCAGCTATGACACCATGTCCCTGTACGCTGTCTCATCCTCTTCCTTGATGAGGCTCAGGACCGTTGTGTCATCAGCGAACTTGACCTGGAACCAAATTCCAGATCATCTCAGGACTGTAGACTCAGTCACTTCTTTTAAATCAGGCCTCAAAACTATTTTATTTACTCATGCTTTTTAAGAAATTTAATTGCAGGTTTTCCTTAAAATAGAATCACTCTAAAACCTTTAAAATTTTATGATTTTATCTGCGTTTGATTGTGATTTTAACTGCCTTCTATGTAAAGCACTTTGAATTGCCTTGTGTACGAATTGTGCTATATAAATAAACTTGACTTGACTTGACCAGCTTGATGGATGAGTGGCTAGATAGGCAGTCATTGGTATACAGGGAGAACAGATAGGAAAGAGGACACAACCTTATGGAGCACCAGTGTTGATGATGGGGGGGCGGGCGTGAAAGATGGCTGCCACCCGGCACTTGTTGCTTCCTGCTAGTCAAGAAGTCAGTGATCCATTCAGAGATGGGGCTGGGTACATCTAGCTATAACAGTTTGGTGTACAGGCAGTCTTGGAGGATTGTGTCAAAGGTCCATGTAGTCCATGAACAGGGCCCCTGTACAGGGCTGTGACAAGTTACAAAAAATGAATTCAGAAAATGCAGGCATCAAGTGTGATTAAGCCTTCCAACAGTCACTGGGTGATTCTGGTGGATTGAAGAAAAAAGAGGCAGCTGGTTGTTCTGAGTGGATGATCATCATTTCAATGCTGCTACAAAGCTCCTATCCTTAGCTTAACATTGATGATGCCCTTGAACACATCACCAGTTCTAGTTGGTTCACTTACATCTACAGTTGTAACAGCCACTGGCTTGTAGCACTGACCCCTGAAACAAAACCCAAAAACTACCTTCATCTTCAGCTAGGCCCTTTGGTAGTTTCAGTTGGTGACATTTGGACTTCGCAACACTGCATTCACATTTTATGACAAATGGAGAGGGTGCTTGGGAGTGTTCCCCGCAGTTGCTGTGTTGTGTACCTGAAGGACCTCTTGGTAAATGCTTACGATTTTTTTGGAGCTTTGTGAAAACATGGCGATGTAAATGCCTTGTCGAGGGCACTCAGCGTGGCAGTGGGCTGTTGCTACTGTCAATAGTTGGTGGGGCGCAGCAAGGGAGTACTTCAGGTTGCGGCTGACCAGGCGATCAACAACACAGGGGAGCAACTTTCCCTAAGCACTGCACAGGTCGACCAACACCCGGAGGCTGATTTGATACTGACCCAGGTGAACGGATGACTGGCAGAGTAAAACACTCTCATCACTTGAGGAAGCGTTTTTACTGGCTTGGTTGCAGATGGGATGTCAAGAGGCTGATGAAAGTACCAGCATCAGAGCAAAGAAGCTAGTCAAAGGGGCTATGACACAGCAGTATTAACTATTTCATGCCGTTGGTATGGCTGCATATGTCAATTATCAAAAAGAATAAACTTTTTTTTTTCTTCCACATGGCATTTGTTTTGGCAGGCTAGATTTCCCTCCTCAGTAAAAAGGGTCGGTTCAATAATGATATGTGGCTCTACCCATGGACTAAGTTGTCTTAATTTATGATTGGCTATGACTTCATCGGAAAACTGATCCAACCCCCCCCATTTCCCCTCCAGCCACACCGGTCTTATTGGCGCAGCACTCCATCACAAATTCATTATTTCGGCAAGTGGTGGTTTTCCCCCGTATATGTTTGAGCCTGAAGTGTCATGGGAAGACGAAAAACATACTTTACCTGCATGAAGACACCTTGACATGGTTGTCTCAGAGTGGTAATTTGAATGTACACGGATAACTCTCAACAAGACGCAAATGAGGGGTGTGGCATGCTGTTAGATAACCTGTGAGATTTTGAGATCCAACATGGCAGCACCCGGCTGATTAATGCTCTTCATTCAAAGTCTTGTGTTTATCTTCGTATTACCTCCACAAACCAAAACATATACATGAAGCACTCGCCACAGAGGAGGAACTTGAAGGCTTCATTGACCATTACCTCTACGCCTGCATCAACTTCTACACCTGCTGTACATCAATGGTCAGTTATCCCAGGACTCCAGCATCACTCATCCGCTCTTCTGATTATATAAGCATCACTGAACATACAACCACTCCAGTAAAGTTTAAATTAGTATGCACATACTTAGATAAAGAAAAATCTAACTCAGGGTAAAGCACACAAACATGCCTCACACTCCTTTCCTCCTAATTTTTCTCCCTCACTTTATTTATTTCCTTCCCCACTCCCCTCCCTCTTCTAAACACCCCCCCTCTCACAAACACTACCACAGCAGTTATTCCCACCTTAATGTATTTTCCACTTGTAGAAGTCTTGTTTATATCGTGCCCACCAAAGTTAAGGCTTGACCAGTCACTGTAACAGTATAACAATGAATCTTTATTGTACACCTCTCATACACTGCCTGGCCAAAAAAAAAGTCACCACCTGGATTTAACTAAGCAAATAGGTATGAACCTCCTATTGGATAATTACTGCATGGGCGATTATCTTTCAGCTGGCAACAAGTTATTTAACCCCAACTGGTGCAATG
>JASSRZ010007587.1:0-30973 GCA_032164315.1 Malacoctenus gilli | reverse complement strand
TGTGTGTGTGTGTGTGTGTGTGTGTGTGTGTGTGTGTGTGTGTGTGTGTGTGTGTGTGTGTGTGTGTGTACGTGTGTTCGGGTGTGTGTGTGTGTGTGTCCGTGTGTGTGTGTGTGTGTGTGTCCGTGTGTGTCTGTGTGTGTGCGTACATGAAGCCAGCATTAGGACTGAATAGACTGTGTTTTTATGGACATTAACTAGAAGAACTGTATATGATGATGGAGTTCCCCCATCTTTCTTGAAAGCTTCAAATTCACTTCTTACTTCAGAAAGTTAAGAACCAGGGGTTTGTACCTCAGGGAATTCTACCTCAGGGGAATCTACCTCAGAATCTTCTGCGTCACAGATAAATACATCAGGAACTTATGCCTTGGGGCTTCTGTCTTAGGGCCTTTAACCTCAAAGCCTTCTATCGAAAGTCATTCAACCTCAGAGCCCCCTGCCTCGGGCTTTGTACTTCAGGGGGAGGAATTTTCTACCTCAAGGATTTCTACCTCTGGGCATTCTGTCTGCAGGGGGGCTGGATGCACCAAACTTCCTCAACTATTATATTGCTAACCAGTTACAATATATCTCTAAATGGATGCATCCAAATAGAGAATATAGTTCATGGATTGAAGTAGAACAAATGTACTGTAACCATATTAAACTGTCTGACCTTCCCTTTATTATGACCACATTAAAAACCTATAACTGTTTTAAAAATCAAATAATCAGATCCACCCTCACTGCATGGTGGAAAGCACTATAAATGAGCAATTCACGATTAAAACCTCCAAACTCTTGCCTGTATGGCACAACCCAGACTTTGTAAATAACAAACAAGCACTTCACTTCCGCACTTGACAAATGAAGGGAATCTTCCACCTTGACCATTTACTACTAGACAGTTCAGTCATGAACCACACTGAACTTTTCCGGAAGTTCCAAATTCAAGGGGAAATTTCTAACAGTGCCTACAAGTCACACAGACTATCAGAAAAAAAATCTCAGAGCTCACAAGCAGCATAGAACCCCCAGATCTCGTTAAAGATTTTGCAATACTGAACCCAAAACTCAAAAAGAATCTGGCTAAAACATACAATTTACTCCCAAGCTCGAACTTGGTTTAGCTGCCAATCTCAAAATGAGAAACAGATCTGGGAGTTGTTGATGACCACAACCTGTGGACACAGATTTGCAAAAATATATACAAAATAACAAAGAACAAAAAATTGAAACTTATTCAGTTCAAGGTACTTCATGGAACACACATCACTTAAGGAAAGCAAATTGAATTTAATGGATTTCAGTGACACTGACAAATGCTCACAATGCAGTCAAAACACTTCAGATACATACTTTCATGCAATCTGGACATGCACTCAAACCAAGCTCCTCTGGTCAACATCTATCTTGGCTCACAGGATTCCACTTTCTCGAAACATCTGCCTTCTCAGTGACTTGTCAAGGATGAATGTTCCAAACAAACCCTCAAACTTCACATATGTAGCACTAGCCATAGCCAGAAAAAAAAAATCCTTGTTAACTGGAAAAATAAAACTATCTAAATATCAGACTCTGGCTTAACCTTGTAATAGAGTACATACCAATGGAAAACTGTCCGCCAACCAAAGTGCTTGGGGGAAAAACTATTATTGGAGAAAGGGCTTCAATTTAACAAAACTTAGATATAGACCCTTAACTAAATAACAACTGCCTGCAAGCAGGGGCCATTAGTTATATTCACCATCAAATGTTAGGGTTCAGCATACTGTTTGAATGACCTCACTTCTTCTTCTTTTCACTTCTCATGCCTCTTAGAACAGGAAATAAGTCCTCTTGAGCCATGCAAGCAGACGTCACTTAAAACATCTCCGCTTGTTACTAACGTGACCCTGCACGTCAGACAACAGGCTAGCTGGAAGCTGCCACGAACTGATGAGTGGACTTCCTGCCCTCGTCCCTGTGTCGGATGCTTTGCTGTACCATGGACTGGTATGGGGGTGGCTAACCCCTTCCGGTGCCTGTCAAGCTAGTCATAGGGGTCTCTGGATTGTGGGCTCCGCTTGTGTTCTACCTGTCCCTCACCTCGCTTCCCTCACCCTTTTAGCTCAGTTTCATCCCGCACCGCTGGCCTCCTGGGTCCCCCCCACTGTCCCCGGGACAGTGGGGGATGTGATCTGCTGCGACCTGGGTTTCCCAGCAGGGCTCCTCTGGGGCTTCGGTGGGGTCTCCAGTTTATGTATGAGTGGGACCTATGGGGTCTGATCTTAGGGCAGGAGTTCTGCAGCTTCTGAGTTATTTCGCACCTATAAAACCACTGATTTTAAAGGGGCCATGACATCAAAATTCACTTTTCTGGGGTTTTGGGGGTATAATATGACCTGTCGTGCAATACTGAGGCCATGTAAATGTCAAAAGTGAGCATCAAAGTCCCTGTTTATGGTCTGTCAGCTTTCTGTTTTTGTTCAGAAACCATTCAATCAGAAAACAGCATTTTGTTATATGAAAATTAGCATGCTACGTATTTTATTTTCTCACTGTCAAGCAATCAGCTCACGTTTATTTATTTTGTAAACACTGTCTTGTCTGATGAACGTAATTCATTGTCTGAAGAGCCCATGTTGTTAACAGTTCAGATACTCTGGTTAGCAAACAAACACCACCAGCAGCAGCGAGCATGTCCGCATTGTCTATTTTTAATGATAAAACCTTTTTTTTTTGCATCTGACACCGAGATTTACGGTATTGTGGTTTCGAGAAAGTGGTTCAATAAGTTGCGACTTGTTGAGAGTTATGCGTGTCCTCAGCTGTGTGTAAATTAGCAGATTTATGCTTGTTATTACAGAAGTATGTGCATTAAAATTACCACTCAAAATCAATCATGTTAAGGCGTCATCGTGTAGGCAAAGTATATTTTTCATTTTCTGATGATGCCTCTGGCACAAACATATACAGGAGCAAACCTCCACTTGCTGAAATAATGAATTTGTGATGAGACTAATGTTGTGTGGAAGTAGCGGAAGTGGGGGCGTGATTAACCAGTTTTCCAAATGAGGTCGTAGCCAATCAGAAATTAAGACAACTTAGTCTCGGGTAGTGACGCATATCATTACCACACCGACCATTTTTACTGAGGCGGGAAATCTGATGAGTCCATTGCTGCGGTGTAGGGGGAGTCACTGAGTAGTGAACCACAGTGGAACGGGATAGATATGTTATGTTTGGTCTACGCATCATTTTGCAGACAATACAACATGTGTATTAGCCAATATCTCTGTCTGCTGTCAGTCAGATTACAAAAGCTGACTTTCAGCCCAGGTACTGTACCGTCAACCCCCCTCTTTGCAGGGTAACTGGGCTGTATGGTTCAGCAGGCAGCAGCTCACTCACTGACTGTAGCTCGCTGCATGCTATCACCTAGGCACACAGGAAGAGGTGGATTTAAACAAAAAATAGAGTTTATATGTTTTCCACTGGACTCATACAGTCAGTAATTTTCTATATTTATACAACTGTAGTTAGAAGAGCAGCCTGTCAGCAATGAAATGTTGTCTGTTCTCTTCTGAGCAGCTCGTCAGTTAGCTGCAGCATAAATGAGTCACTGAGCAAATTCAGGGAGATGGTGACTCAAGAGTCATGAGTCAGTAAAGTGATTCACGAGTTTTCAGTCACTACTTCATGACCAGAGTTGGGAGGGTTGCTTTAAAAAGTAATCCGGTACAGGTACTAGTTACTTGTTCAAAAAATTTATTCAACAACACATGTTAGTTTACCTCAATACCAAAAAAGCAAATAAGGACAAGAGAGCATAAAAGATACTATATACAATAGCATTGTCTGCTCAGTGTATTTCAAAAGAACATATAAAGGCATGTGTCCATACACTGAATTAAAAATGAACAAAAGGAACTGACAAAAAAAACATAAAATCCACCCGTCACCCAGTGATGATGTTTGTTGTGTAGCTCATATGTGGCAGTTTTTCTGAGAGCTTAGACTTGAGGCTTAAGATGGCTGGAATGAGGAACCCAAGATAGCACCATTTCTCCCCCTACAGAAGATCAATGGATTGAGCAAGTGACAGCAAGTGAGTTGTAACATAGCTACATAGTCCCTGTGAGAAGTCAGCTTGTGTGTGTGTGTAGCCTCACCACTCCAAGCCTCCCACAGATGTCATTCAGCTGATCTTCTGTAAGTCCAATCAGTTTGGAAACGGCCATATATTCAGAACTCCATCTTGTGATAAATGGAACAGAAACCCTCATGTTGGCAATATCTTGGACCGCTTCTGCAGCTACTGATGAGCGGTATGACTTGTTCCATGTTGAAGCACACTTCCCCATTGCACTTCAGTACACTTTCTGGGATGGTCCTTTTGATACTGCTTTATCCACCTCATTGGTGGCGATCGGTTGAGTGTGTGTGCTGCACATCTTTGATGAGGAGGAAGGAAAAAATGAAGCTCTTCATCTCCCTCTGTCTCCAGAGTAGCATCCATATCCAGGAACCTTATTCCATCATCTAGCTTATCTCGTGCTACCTCTTCAATTGTTTAAAATTCACAGAAAGTGTTTACAAAGTTGCTCCCATTGTCTGGGACTGTGACCCTTACTTTGTGTTGTATTTTATACTCAGAATGTATTTCACTGATTTTTGCAGCAATGACATCAAAGGTATGATGTCCCTTCACTCGTACACAGGCAAGAGCTGCAGACCTCCTCTCCATAATTTCCTCCTCAATCCAGTGGCATATCATACCGAAGATGCTTCTGTTATGTGCAGTCCACAATTCTGCTGTTGTGTGCACACATTTGTTACCCTCTGAAGTGTTGCAATTAAGGTGTCTTTCATTTTTGCAAATTATCTCTCAGTACGCTCAATGAGTGTCTTTCTGCACATTACTATTTTGCCACCACTGATTCCTTTAATGAGTTTTTTGAATGAAGGCTGTTCAACCAAGGAGAAAGACTGAACATCATCAATCATAAATTCAAAAATCAGTCTACTGATTACACTCTGGGATAAGGTGCATCCAAGGTAAAGCTTCCTTTGTTTGAAGGGAGGATGCAAGGCCTCTTGTTCTTGTCCATGCTGCTCAGTCATCTTGGACCGATTAGTGTCTTCACTGGTCAGGAGTAAAATACTCTGATGCTTCCTTTGGAAATACATGGCACACATTCACAGTCAGTTCATTAACTATTAGGTGAATTATTAATAATCTGTATCAAACAAGTATATCAAAGGTTATAACAAGTGTAACGGGCATTGTTATTGTTATATTATTAGTTGTTAAAAAAAATCACCACCTGAAAGAGGTGTGTCACGTATCAATTTGCCCCAATTTGTGAAGTTCAGCTAACGTTAGCGATTTGTCCTCTTACCTGAAGATGTTTTTTTAAATTGGACATTGAGTCCCTGGACGTTGACAGCATCTTCACCAATGGAAGGCATAGTTTACACTCGACGGTGATGTTGTTCCCCTGCTCTGATTTAAAGACAAAATGATGCTGAAGTTTCCACCCCGCAAATGCATTTTTCGGCCCTGCCATTGTAACAAGTAATCCGATAATGTCTGAGTAAATGTTGCTAGTGTCATGTCTTGCTGTAACCGCTTGTCGTGGAGTTGTGTCGCAAAGTTTTGTTGTGTTTGTTTTAAAATTAATCCTGCCATGTAATCTCAGTTTTAATAAAATATACCGGTTATCTGATTACATCTTTTCTTTTGTACTGTAACAGAATAGTTACTTTTTTTGTATCCTAATTACATAATGCCGTCACATGTATTCCGTTACTCCCCAAGCCTGTTCTTGACTTGCACATCACTAATCACTACTGTCCAACTTTATGTTAGAGAAGCCAAGGGAGAGACATGGTTCACGCTCTAAGGTTTCTTGGGCAGTTTACAGCAGATGGTTGGAGTTGGAGAGTCTTTTGTGCAGTCTGTACACAGCACACACACTGGAGAAATCCACTTGATCATCATATTGTTTACTCTACATTTAAAGAAGTCTTTCTTATGTAAAAAAAAAACAAAAACAAAAAAAACCAAACTTGGTCATTTTCATTACATCAGTTAGTCTGTATGGAGGCATGGCACACTTTGAAAAAATCAAGACTGCTGCAAGCCATAAAAGTGGTGTCGTGAATACTTGATCATAGCTGCGGTATGAACAAAATGGGTGAGGGTGTCTCACTGCTCAACAACATAAAAAACAAACATAGCTTTTCTTCCTGTTGTCTGCTGTTGTTTGAGTCAGCTTGTCAGATACCCAACCAGGGACAGAGACCAGTATGTGCACCTTCTATGATGCAGACAGCTTACGTACAACATAGTGGAGATGATACAGGTGAGGAAAATTGCACTGGTTAGATGCTTTCCATGTTTGGGTGACAGCAAACATCATCTCTGGTAGTCATCTGAAGAACTCACCAAATGAATTATGCTTGCTAATGTACACATTATAGAACTAAAATGAATTATCAATACA
Organism: Malacoctenus gilli; assembly: GCA_032164315.1. NCBI lineage: Eukaryota > Metazoa > Chordata > Actinopteri > Blenniiformes > Labrisomidae > Malacoctenus > Malacoctenus gilli. The sequence continues at coordinate 24,500 of JASSRZ010007587.1, read as the reverse complement.
TGTATCATAACAACCCTTTACAGTTTGCAATTTAAAGAGAACAAGAGCCATTGTAGGATGACTGTGGCTCATGGTGTCCTCACCCTGCCCTGTTTATGTGTTAAAGTGTCCTTGAGCAAGCCACTGGATCCCAAACTGCTCCCATTGATGTACGGTCAACTTTCATCACAATTGATCCCAGTGTTTGTGGAAAAAGTGCTATGCAAATGCAGATCATTCACTACCAGCAGTTACAACACATATCATTAGAAACATGTATCTGACAGACAATTCAGAAACATAAAGACCTACACAAACAGAGTCTTTTGAAATCTGGACATGGGGTTGCAGTTTGGTGATTGGTGATATTTGCTTTGATTACAGTTTAACTTGCAAGGCAGGGCGGCGGAAGCACAGGCCAAAATGTGATAAGAGCGGAAAGAAGTCTGTTATTTTAGTGTGGAATGACCCAGTCTCATCACAGCTCCACTGGATTCAGACTAATCTGTAGACTTTACCCTATCCACAAATAAAAAATGTGAATTTGGACAGTACATTTGGCAGCACTTTATGTAACCTAATTATGCAACATGATCATTCATAAAAACAGATGGCATTTATACAACAGCATTTCCTCGGGCAAAACCTTTGATTGCAGAGCTTCAACAATTAACAGCAATACAGTTATTATATACCACTGTTCTCCTAAGAACATAGTTGCTGATCCGGCCATTGATAATGTGAGAAGTGCTGAAATGGAAATTAAAACTTACCAGCTTATTTTTGAGTAAAGCAATGGTGAATGAGTGTTTTAGTTGTCGTTGTTGAACAGAAGTGAAAATAAAGACATATTTGGAAAACGAAAGTATTTTTAAGTTGAAGGTTGGAGCAAACTTCCACCCAACATTCTACATTGGAAAATCGTTCAGATGTAGAGGCACCTTGAGGCTGCTTTACAGATGGAATAAGCAGAAGTGTGGTATCTCCTTCTGACAACAACAATAATATTCAATGAGTAGAATTTGATGACGGACAGTGATAGTGGTAATACAAGTAGTAAGAATGATAATACTTAACAATAATAAAGCAGATTTGAACTTGCTTTGTCTTGTTAGGTGTCATTTATTCTATGAGTTAATGTCGGACCACCACATGTAATCTGATTCAGTTGGATGCTGCACAGGGTGTGTTGTGATCTGTTTCTGGGAACTGGATTGGAGAAAGAGGGTTATCTCCCGCTGATAAGGACTGCAAAGAAAAGGCTGTGACAGAATGAGATGGATCCCACTGTGAGCTGGAACAAGCAGTGACACAGCTGTAAGGATTTTTTTTACAAATCATGTGGGTGCTCATGATCATTGTTTCCATTGCCAATGTACTTTTTGCCGCTGGGGGTGTTTGTATACCTCTGCTGGAACAAAGCCCTCACATCGTCCAAGGATGGGCGCAGGTGGTGCGACTAAGGCACCTGTATGCTGCAAGGACAGGACTGCACTTGCTGATCAGTGGGGATGGACAGATCCAGGGCTCTGTTGAGCAGACTCTGCACAGTAAGTCAGTTTGCAACATTGATATTGACACTGAATTTGTTCATTCTGATGAGCATTTCAACTGTAGGCCTCCTGGAGATCCGTCCTGTGGATCGAGGCTGCGTTGTAATCAGGGCTGTAGCAGCTGCACGCTTTCTCTGCATAGAGGGTGATGGCAGGCTGTACTCATCGGTAAGCATGAGAATTATGCTAATAATATGATAAGTAATACTAAGAATAATTCATTCATTCTGCACTAGTTTGCAGGGTCCTTTCAAACTGTTGCACTATCCTAATCTGAGTGTGAATTGTCAATGTGTTCTCTGTGCTCACTCACAGCATATTCAGACTAGGTTTGCTTCATGAAAAGGAGAGAAAATAAATTGTACTAAATTGTATCAGTAAAAAGTCAAAGAGATGAAAAGTGTTTATCTGTCTATCAAGATTGTGCAGCATACAAAAAGTCCTTATAACAAACTGACAAATAGTCTTGACAAACTGTCAAAGGACTCTCTGAAAAGCTGTCAGGAACAGCTGACCTGAGGTATCCCTTTTCTTGCTGTCTGATGTTTCTCAGTTTTCGTGTTCGGAAAACACCACAAGCCTCTCAGTCATTCATTTAAACAGTCAGTCAGTTCATCAACCTTTGTCCAGTGTGGTGTAGGGTAGGATGTGTTTACACGGTGAAAAGCCTGAATGAAAAGGCCCAGCAGCAGCAACAACCTTGGCCTCTGACCAGCAAAAGTAAACAGCAGTCGAAGAACTGGTGACTACACTTTCATATGACTCTCCCCTTTTTTGGAATGAAATAAGAATGTTTCAAAACACCATAGATTCTGTTGTCCAGTCTGTGACCATTATAAACAACCCCATCACACCAGTATTTAATGGTAGCAGAGCACCTAAGAGTAAAAAGCCTCTGCGCTTTGAGGAGTAGCCAAACTGTTTGTCCTACACCCATATTCTGCACTTCAGTTTATAACAAATGTTAGAAACCTCACTGACTGAAGAGGTCATTTGTGTGGCCAAGAGAAAATTACATTTACAGTAGTGGGAATCTGAGCCTGGAGATAAAGTAGGCAAATTGACCAAACTGATTACATGTGGAAATTATGTTAGGGAGAGCCAGCTAAAGAAAGTATAGTGTGCTGAAGTGGGACCTGCTCTGAAAGACAGCTGGGGCTCAAACATTTTCATATGTGCATCACTACATCTTTTCCAGCCCACCTATAGCAGAGACAACTGCACCTTTAGAGAGCAGATCCTACCAGACGGATACAACGTCTACATCTCTGAGCAACATGGAGCCCTACTGAGCCTCGGAGGCAACCAGCACAGGCTGCTGGACTCAGACCGAGGTGTGCCAGCTCTCTCCCAGTTTCTCCCCAGGATCAGCACCCTGGAGCAGAACTCAACACCTAACCCTTCCACCATTGCTCAGCTGAGTGTGACACAAACAGAAGAGCCTGAGAATGCAATGAACTCTTTTGGAAAACTCACACAGATCATCCACAGTCCCAGCTTCCAAGAGAGATGAGACAGCAGCTCAAACCTACTCACAGATGTGTCATGAGGGTCTTCATGCCTCCTCTTGCATGCTGTAAAACAAAGGACGGAAGCTGGCCCAGCTCGCTTGCACCTGGAAGGCTTGCCGCAGTGGTGAGATGTGACCAGACAGAAGAGGAGGGATCTTCTGCAGAAATGAGTGGCACTGATTTTAATGCTTTCAGTTACTACTTCCACACCTCGCTCATGTGTCAAAGTGTCACCTCCCTTCCGCCCTTGTGGCTGCAGATCATTGGGACCAGGTTAGCAAAATCAGTGTTGCCAAACACATTTATTTACAGTGTGAGGGGAAAGCCAAGCATCTGGATAAAAACCATGTACAGGGAGAGCACACCTGCTCCACATAGGAGTGACAATAAAGCAACAGACATGCGAGTAGCAGTGGATGTGTCTCAGGACATAAAGTACTGTACCACTTTCCTTTGAAGAGTAAAAACCTGCAGCACCACATCAAGTTGCTGAAAATATTACAGTAAAGTAGAAGGCTTATGGGAAATGGTGAAGGGTTTAGTGGCCTTTGGTGGTAAATTAGCAGCTTGCTTCCAAGTTTGGATTAGTTACATCAAAGCCTGCTCTTCTATGAATCTGTGGTGGCGAACTGACTCACAAAAAAAGTATTCAAAGTCACACATGATTGTCTAGAAACTAAGCTTTGGTTGAAGAAAAAATATTAAATTTTACCTTGTAAAAGGCAAAAAGTACTGTGGTGTTTACTTCTTTATCGAAGTTAAAAAAAACAACGATTTTAAACCTTCTGGAAACCCACTGCCTTTTTCCAACTGTTAAATCTTTTGCTGGCGGGTGACAGGCTTACTTGTATGTACAGGGAGTAAAGTAACAATGCACCCTAAAGACTGGGTCAGGAACTATTGATCTGGCTTACATTTAATCGGTTCACCAAGCAGTTAAGAACACACACTCACACAATGCTCACTTTCATACCAGTAGTACACCTTACAGCCAGATAAACATAACTAAACAATAAAAATAAAGCTTTGACATTGCATGGTGGAGGTCTGTTTGCCAAATTGCAATTGTTCTTTGTGATTTGTCAAAGGTGAAACTGGAATACTGTAGGTATTTTTGGATGTTAATATGTATTTTGAGGAAATTGAATGAAAATAAAGAAAAAAAATCTAAAAGTCATCTGTCTAATACATCTATGCTATGACTGAGATTCTAAATTTCATATTGATACTTTTTATCAAAAAAAGTTGTCAGGAAATACCATGTCTCCAGGGAAACAGTTTGGAAAGTACTAAAGTCACTGCATGACAGGAAAGAAACAACAACAGATAAAAGATAACAGAACAATGCCTACAATGTTAGATAGACAGTCCTACTCCACTGAATTCCCTCAGTTATGATTCTCCAAATTAGCCTCATAGATCTGACATGTTTCAATTTGCACCAAAGGCAGGTACTTTAGTCACCTTCCATAAGGAAAGATAAATACAGAGCAGCTCATAAAGAAGCAGTGGGCATATTCCAACATCTCTGTTGCCCCCCCCCCTCCCCCAACATATAGGCCTAATTTGCTCTAGAGCCACATTTCCTTCTTGTGTTATTCACTTGCTTTGGGTTTTGTAGTGTATTCCCAGACTCAAGACAGGTGACATTGGGATGGCCAGGGTTGGTTGGTTGGTTTTTCCCTTAGGTAGCTAAGGAATCATTTGTCGGAGGAAAACTCTTTTCCACGGACCTTAAATTATGCTCTTGATGCCTCTCTGGTCTGGAAGACTTCTCACTGGCCCATCACCTTATTACTGAGTCAGGCTCTGGTTTATGGATGTAAGGAAAGCTCCTGACCTCCCTGACCTGAACCCGAGTGGTGTTTTGTTGTTGGATTTCTGTACTAGTAACAGTTTGTCAAGAATGAATACCATGTTCAAACATAAAATCAGTGCACTTGGCACCAGGACACCTTCAGCTGGAGGTCAATGATCAACTGTTTGGTTGAGTCTTCTGATCTCCAGCCATGTGTTTTGGACACTCAGGTGAAGAGAGGGCTGTGTTGGCAACTGATCCGCACCTGGTAGTGACTGGATCCACTGGTGGAGGAGGAAGCCTGACAGACTGGGCAGGCCCAAACATATTGTGAGGGTTTGCTGTAAACATCTGGCAGAACCATTGGTCAGGGGAGTTTTGACTCCCACTTCTCAGGAGAATTTCTTCAAGATTCCGAGAAAAACAGGAAACATTGAGTGGACCATACTTACTGACGCCTAGAGCTGTGGCTGCAAGATCATCATGGTAACCCCTGAACCCAGTGGTGGACACCGGAAGTAAGGAGTGCCATCAGGGTCATGGCCCCCTCACCTTGAAAACTGAGGATGTGTTCCAACTACAGATGGATCATACTCCTTAGCCTCCCTGGAAAAATCTTGTCCAGGGTGCTGGATCGGAGAATTTGGCTGATAATTGAACCTCAGATAGAAGGAATCGGAGATCAACAAAGGGATGAGTGCACAGTGGCACTGATGTGGTCCATGTACCAGTCTGTCATGGTGAAGAAGGAACTGAGCCCAAAAGTTAAGCTATCCTTTTAATAGTTGATTTACATTTCCACACTGAACTATCATCATGAACTTTGAGTCAAGTCAAAAAGAATGATACCCCAAATACAAGTGGTCGAAATGAGTTTCATTTGTAGGGTGGCGGGTTGCAACCACAGAGATCAGAGGTCAGTGTAGAACTGCTTCCCCTCCTCATAGAGAGGAGCCAGCTGAGGTGGCTGAAGGCATCTTTTTAGGAGGCCTCTGGTGACCTCTCAAGGAAGCAGGTAGGAAGCCCTGGGGAAGACCCAGGACATGTTGAAGGGACTACATCACCTGGCTAGCCTGAAAGCTCCTTGTGGTCTCCCCAAAAGAGCTAGGGTAGGTGTCCAGGGAAAGGGAATGCTGGTAAACTCTGTTGAGGCTAATGCCCCCATGACCTGGTTTCAGAAAAGTGGAAGAGAATGGATGGATGGGTAGATGGATGGATGGATGGATGGATGGTATGATTTGGAAATGATCCAGTGTGGTCTATGGGTGGCCTGAGGTCTATGGGTGGTTCAGAACCCCCCCACCCCATTATGTTTCTGTCTTTTTTCTCTGCTACAAAATCCATGTTTTTTCCTATGCCTCCAGGTCTTGAACCACAATCTCTTCAGTCAAGTTTGGTTCAAAATTCACACAACTTCATTGGAAAAATAACTTTATTCCTATTACAATCTTGAGCTCATTTCCAATTCTCTCCCTTAACCCTCACTCTCACCCCTCTAACCCTCAATCTCAACCCTCAAAACCAAGTGTTAAAGCCGAGAAACAGGATACCCCTGAATTGCAGATGCGTCTTCAGACTGTTGGGGGCAGCATTATGCCAAAACGGTGTTTCATTCTGTCAATTAGGAAGCTGGAGCAGACACATCTTCATTTATGGATATGTAATTTTTTTTCTTCTTTCAACATCTATCAAAACTAAATACTTTATGTACCATTAATTCTTTTCATAGTTTTTATAAGTTTGCTACTTGTTATGTGAAACAGTCTAGTTTAATTACAAGAATCTCCACAGTCAGAAAAAACTCAATTTTTTTAATACAATGTAAAATTTAAACTTTACAGGACTAGATCACTCTCCAACAGTTGTAAACAGTTGCAACATACATCTAGAAAAGAGATGTAGAAATGTGCAAAAACAAAAGGTAAATGACAAAAACCTGAGAACACTTGTATGGTTGATAAAATGTGATTGAATGCAATCACATTTTATCAATCATGCGCTCAAAAAGTATGAGGAAGCACTCAATTTTGGCCTTGCTCTCCTTGTGACGTCTCTGTTTCCGCTCACTCTCCGCCTTCAAAAAATCCAGGATTGGATTAGGTTTTCTTCTCTTTTTCCGGGGGGAAGGGGTTGGGGGGCCTGTGGTTACCGTAGCAGAGGACTCAGGGTTTACAGCAGAGGTTGATGGGGAGGAGGGACAATCAGCTGTGTCACAGGTGAAAGTGACCCTGTCTTCAGAGTTTTATCATCACAGCAGTGATGATAAATGTATACTGGAGAGAGTGATAAGAGAACATAAAGGGAGGGAGAAGCACAAGAAAAGAGATTGTGAGAAAGAAAACAGTAAACAAGAGGAGTCAATGTAATCAAATGAAAGAGAATGAGGAAATAAACACATCGCTGCTCCAAATTATGCATAATGAAGTATAAGATGTGTAAGAATGGAAGAAGATATTTTACCTAAAAAATGTAGGTCTTAGAGCTGTGGGCCGCGAGGGCCGTGGGTCGTCACCATATCCGTGCAAAGCTCAGGTAAAATACAGCTTTCCACCACTTGGTGGCGGGATTTCGTCAGACAGTTGTTTAACCAGCCTGAATAAGGAAGCAGAAGAAGACCACCCTTGTCCGCATTAACCAATACTTAGCAGTGAGCAGAAAGAATGGAGAAGTTCCTAAAATGCAAAAATGAAAATGAAAGTGACAAACCCTCCTCCCAAAAGGGAAAATTTTGAATTCTGAATTCCTTAAGTATGGGTTCATGAATGGGGGAAGTGCAGCAGAGCCAGGTCCCAATGCGTGGAATGTGGACTAATGCTACCCAATGGTTCTGAATGGGCCCTGGACCAGTTTGTACTGGAAAAGGTGGGCCCCGGGGTAAAAAAAAGTTCAGAACCCATGGTCTACAGGAATCCAAAAACAAAAATTTTACTTCAAACATAGATGTGTATTGGCATAGTATAGCATTTCTGTACAGTGCAATTACTTGCACATATTGGAATTGTTGCTCCTTAATCCTATTGGAATTATTCTCAAAAGGCATGCTGTAAAGTTGCTTTGTCCTAATGTTGTTCTGTAATACCCAGTCAAGGGTTTAACCAAGGCACTCTCCTGCTTAGCAGTGAGCAATCACCGCCTGCCTCCAATAGATGGCCTCTCAGTTCGGCAAAAATTACCTTTACTGACCTGTGGTGTAATGTGATACAGTATGCTGTCATATAAACTGCATAGCATACAGGTAGATAATGAGTTTGTATGTATGATAGCATTGCTGTGCATATGCTGTGATACAATACATAGTGGCAATGAAGGAAATTAAATTAAATTTTCCCTCCTGAAAGTACGAGCGATGGATGCAACTGTGAAACGTCTTAGGTTTGGCTGGACTAGTTGGCCAGCTTCTTTCATTGTCCACCCATGTACCACCACATGATGAACAATAGTGGCATGGATTACTTGTCTTTGCTGTCCTCCGCCTTCCTCTTCCTTTCTTGTCTCTCAACCTCTACCTAGTTGGGATCCATTGCTCCAAAGGACATGAGCATGCCTGTAAGAGCTCTTTATTGACCCCCAATTCTGATTAGTGTGTTAACAATTTTGAGGCTGAGTGTTTTCACTTTGAAAATAGTGTGATCTCTGGGTTTATGTTAAGGTAACTTGAGTTAATTATATTGAGAGCATGTGTTTGCTGAATGAAAACGTAGTGCAATGTATGATTAATTTGGTCACTTTCGTGTAAGGTTTTGCAGAAAGTGTTTTCAATATTGAGACGTGTGGAAGCAGAAATTGTGTTTTTGGTTAAGGGAAGTGTGTGTGTGCTTCTGGGGATGGCGAAAAAAGGTTTGGGTGCTTGTACAAGAACTAGGTTTTGTGTTTTCACAATCAAGAAACTGTAACAACCAACTGGGATTCTTTGAATTTGTGTGTGCAGCCATACAAACAAGAGATGAGAGCAAGCTTGAAGTAAAGTAAGGAGAGGGCGAGGCAACTTGTGATACAAACTGAATGTGTTTGGGGCTCGACTCACGACAGTTTTTGATGCCTCTTCATTAATTCATTCAGCAATAAGTTTCTCACAAACTCCTTGTGTCACCAAGAGACGTTTCTCATCACATTAGTTTTTTCAGAATGTAAATTTGTAGCAGGGACAAATACATCACAAGGAGAGACTGTGAAATTGTGGTGACAGTAATAGGGTCTTTAATGGCTGCGTTCACACTGCAGGCCTTAATGCCCAGTGACGATTTAGTGCTCGAATCTGATATTTTTGTTTGGCCGTTCACATTACATTGAAAAATGTGGCCTGTCTACAGACTGAAATGTGAACAGTTCATGCTCCTGAACTGACCCACATGCACAGTTCATAGTTGATAACATGAGGTGCACAACTGTGTTTACGGAAGTGAACATGGCAGCGGCACCAGGACTTTATGGTTTTGTATTAAAAAACAATGTATGGCAGCAGCCAGCAAATTTGTCAGCGGGTGCTATTGATAAGGAAGAGGAGAAAGAAAATCAAGGTTTTAATGATGGCTTTGTGCAGTGCAATGGCTGCAACGTCCACACCGAGGAGTATGTGGATGGGGTGTCGGAGATGGCCCCCTCAGGCGTATTTTCTCCACTCACCATGTGCCACGACCTGTTCCTGGTCGGCTTGGAAGGGTTTGGGGCGAAGATTTGTTTTACTCTGTTCCTTGCTTGAGCCTTCTCTCCCGGCCTGTGAAAGTCTCTCTGCCAGTGTGAGTCAGTGATGTCAAAGTCACATTCAATGCGACCTGGCTGCTCAGGCAGCCATTGCATTCAAAAACTCCGATTCAGTACCACATTTGAATGTGGCCTGAATCAGATTCGAAAATGTCAGATTCAATGTGACTTGCGCTGTTCACACCGTCAAAAGCAAATCATATATGGGTCACATGTGAGTAAAAAAATCAGATTGTCACTTGTAACTGCAGTACGAACATAGCCTATATGTCTGACTGAGTCCTGCCACCGTTCCTGTTGGACAGAGTTCAGCTGATGCTTGGTGTGGTGGGCAGCAGTTGGTCTGAAGCTTCCTGGGGTGAATGAAGCACTGGAGCGTTGATCCATCAAGAAGACACGGCAGACTACAAGATGAGGCAGATATGAAAGCATGGAAATGTTGCATCATTATCAACATGTACCTTGTTCACTCTGTCATTTTTGTTCTTGCGGAGCTGCTACTTGTTGGTGCTCCTCGGAGCTCATATGCACTCTGGGCCTGACAGGTCCTGAGGATTGATGGCCATGCTGTGGATGGGGGCATGTGGCAGGATGCACACATGCGTTCTTTCCTCCCTCTCCAAAATCTAGCAAACCGGGGACTTGTACATGCCTGTCTCACTCTTGTTAAATTGAAAATTGTACATGCTGCCGAATCCCACCTTTTGCTTTCATTTCTGGAGCAACTGTACCAGCCCGCCCATCAACCACCTGCAAGCAGCTCTGATCAAAACGACTTTATTCTTCTCTGCAATGTTGTTGGAAGAATTAAATGTTCTCACTTCTCACAACATATACCTTGTACAAAATGTCTGCCAGCAACATGCCAAGTCATTGTGTAATTCACTTGTAGTCAGAGAGAAATCAATGCAAAGGGATTGAAATCAGTTACATTTGTGAAATAACAAGATGAAAACAAGGTGTGGAAACGTCAAAAAACAACTGAAACAAACAAGCATTCACTCACTTTGCAAATGCTTGAATTTCAGCACCAACACCTCAATGTAGATCTGCTCACAATTAAATAATGCATATATAACCTGAGTTGGACCGCTCTAACCAAAACATTTTTCCCCTATGACAAACAACTGGCCATTGTTACTTTAACCACTTTTTTACTGGGCAAAGGAAACCCACAATCCAAAGATTTAGCAAGCACACGACTGAAAAAACAAACTGAATTAGCACGGCGGTCTTTTGGCCCGTCTGCCTTAGAAGAATATCAGGTACACGTTTACATGGGGGCACAACACCCCAAGTCAGAGGTAAAGACATGATTAGGTCACAATGCTGTGCAGGTGTCCAGATCCTCTGAGGTCCAGTCTTAGTGCAGCTCAGGTAAAGGCTGGTGTGCGGCTCCAACAGGCCTCTGGAAGGTGTAGCTTGGCAGCTGGAAACGGCAATTACAACTAGAACAGGTTTGTTCAGGATGATCTGAGAAGAAAGGAGGCCTGGCCCCCTTTTTGAACAGTACTTGAGGCCTCTTCATAATGAGATGGAACTGTAGGAGTGAAACTAATGAATGTCCTGTCTTGAGTGGTAAACACCTTGCGTCAACAAACTTGCTGGTGTACCTTGTTGAGAACGCTAAGTGGCTTCAGCGTGTTTTTCTGTAGTAAACAAAGGATGCCAGCACTAACACGGATGCTACGACAGCTGCTATCCTCCATCGGGAAAAGCTACGGACCACTCCCTCCTGAGGAGAAGAGAAAAGAAAGGTCATACAGAGCTCAATGGAGCCTTCCACTTGGGAGGGATGTCGATGGGTGGTTCATGACTCACCCAGCCTCCCTGCTGCACCAACCAGGCATGGAGCTGCTCTTTAATGACCTGAAGGACCCAGCTGATGACCATTCTGATATTATCCAGATGGTTGGTGGTCAATGCCTTTAAAACAGAAACAATCACACTTGTGGGTGTCCAGCAGAAGTCTCACATTACTGGAGTTTTGGGGCCACATACAAAAAAATCCCATGTTGTAAAAGTCCTGATTTAAACAAATAGTTTTTAAACGACCTGATTATTTTTGCAGATTTTGTGACATTAAAAAATATAAAAGATAACTTGTTTTTTTGCATCAGCTGCAAGATATGACTGAAAGACTTTTTACATCAAAAATTACTACTGAATAATTTTTAATTGTTGGAATGAATTTTTGAAGCTCCAAATTGCCTGTTTTTACATGTTTTTGTGGATTTGTCAATTTGCAACTCCAGCTTTGAGAAAATATTCAGAATAAATACACTGTTTAACTCAAATTGTTCCTCTCAGCTGTATTCCGGCCATTTCTGGTCCAATGAGACCCGTTCAAATAACACTTTCTATGTAATTGATACTTATAGAAGAAAATCATATACCGTATTTTCCACACTATAAGGCGCATCTGAAAACCTCCAATTTTCTCAAAAGCTGACATTGCGCCTTATAATCCGGTGCGCCTTATATATGGACCAATATTGAGACACAACAGGTCTCGCAACTATGGTAAGCAGCTGCCGACTTCAAGCGCGGTTCATGCTGGGATATATGACTGCGCGAGGCGGTGGCGACCGAGCAGTGCCAGCGTGAGCGTGGTGGCAACGATGGAGGGCAAGTAGCTCCTCTGCAGCGGGGCCGCCGGCGAGGAGCCAACGCCGCCCGTGGCCAGCTGGAGAGTGAGCAGTTTAAACTCAAGGCAATCATTCACGCAGTAGAACACGGGAATAGAGCAGCAGCGAGAGAATTTAACATTAACGAATCAATGGTGCGGAAGTGGAGGAAGCAACAAGATGACCTGCACCAAGTAAAGAAGACCGTTTCTTCATTTTGGGAGTGAACAGAGTTGTTAGAACGCTGGTTTGAAATCTATTAATAAAGTTTGACTGACCTATCTGACTGTTTTGTTGACATTCCCATTAGCACAGCTCCATCTAAAGGATGTATAAAGTAATCTCAGCCTCTACTGTAGCGACAATTCTATGTGTCTTATAATGCGGTTCGCCTTATATATGAACAAAGTTTTAAAATACGCCATTCATTGAAGGTGTGCCTAATAATCCAGTGCACCTTATAGTGCGAAAAATATGGTAATCTACGGTACTTCAAATTTGACCCATTGTAGACTTTTGACTTGGAAATTTGAGTTGTATGTATTTTGTCCATTATTGACACAAGGGGAGATATTACATGATTATTTTCATTTTTCAATAAGAAGATTTGATGACTTCTTACACAAGAAATGAACAAATGACACAAGGGTCACTTCTCAAGAACATGCATTTTTTCCCCTGCTATTTTCTCTGTCAGCGAGTAAACAACACTGTTGTGACGGGTATACAGTTGTAGTTTATGAAACACAAATGCACTAGTAGAGGGAGCAATGATTCGGCAACATCAACCCACTGCTGGTAGCGTCCATGTTTTTTGGCCTTTCTTAAGATCCCATATGCTGTTCCAAAGCTGTCGCCCCACTAGTGGAAAGACGTACAGCTGTTTATATAACACTGCGTCCACACAATGTCATTTGGACACTTTTAAAGGCAAAAACAGCTATGTGAGCTTCTGCTGGGAGCCAAACACAGCGCTGCATATTCGTGCTCACATTTATTACACAAACAAATGATAGGGGGCCTTTTCTAATGTTCTTGGCCTTTGAATGAAAAAGTAAAGATGCATGAAAGTCTTTGCTACTGGTATTTGTTGCCATGCATGTGGCTTCAATCATACATAGAAAATAAAACCGCTCACAGGCATGATCTGGTAAAAGGAAAAATAGTGGAATTTATGCTTTTCTTGGATAATAAATCATCAACATATAAATTAATGGGATCAAAGAGGATCCAGGGGTAAAATTGTGAGGAACAATCGAGACCGGGTTCTGCAAGTCAGGAGGAGGTTTGAGTAGAACCGCTGCTGCTCCACATAGAGAGGAGCCAGCTCAGGTGGCTCTGGCATCTGTTTAAGTTGCCTCCTGGTGGCCTCCTCAGGGAGGTGCTCCCAGCATGCCCCACTGGGACGAGGCCCCGGGGAAGACCCAGGACAAGCTGGAGGGATTAAAACACTTGGCTGGCCAGGGAACACATTGTGGTCCCCCCTGAGGAGTTGGGGGTGGTGGCCGGGGACAGGCAAGTCCAGGATTCTCTGCTGAGACTGCTGCCTCCACAACCCAGCTCAGGATAAGCGGTAAATAATAATGAGCTCTGATGGAGTTCTTTTTCTGTTTTTCAGTCTCTGCCCCAAAAATAAATCACAATTCAACATGAAGAAGGTGTCATTTCGTAAATAATTATTATAATTATGATCATAAGTCAATAGCATTGTGTGAATTAACATGAATTGAAAATGGTTACAATTTTGATTTTGAATAAAATTTAGGTTTAAATTACGAGGGCTGATCTGAACAAAAAAAGTAATATCTGGAAGTGGAAGAGAATCTTTTATAGCCTAACTATAAAAGATTTTAGAAATGAATATAAAAAGTGGGAGTTTCTGGTGAGACAGACAAAGAGGCAAGAAAATGCAAAGTAATGAATAATACACTTCATCAAATACGCATCTCAGATTCTGGCAACACTACAAAGAAACCCCCTCAGTATTCAAAATATTTACAGTTATCACTTTTGAGGTTGCCTTTAAAAAAGCACAATTACTGAAAAGGTATTTGAATGGTTAAAAAAAATTAAGTTTTGAATATTTCAAATTGATGTTAAGCACTCACAATAGTTGAAAACTTAAATCCATTAATGGAAGAAAAATGTTTGTGGCCAAAAAAGGCCGCAATAAACGAAGAGGACAGTAAAAGAGGTTAGTCCCAGAGGAAGGAGGTGGTCAGCTCTCACTGCTGCATCACTGGACCCTTGGCTCAAGTCTGAGGATTTGGTGATTCAATCGATCATACACAACAAACAGTAAATCGTTTCTTACAACATGTCAGACCTAGATTTTCATTGATATCATGTTTGATAAACCAGATATAGATAAGAGTGAAATCTTGTGAAGTATGAAATGCATTTCATTGGCTTGATTTATGTATTACATGAACAACGTTGTGGAAAGAGGTCACAGATCTCAGAATCGCAAGCCGATGGAGGTAGAAAAATCAAGAATCTTACCAAAGATTTAATAGCATTGGCCCAGATGGTGGTCAAGCTTCTCACAAGAACATGTGTTACCTTATATATTAGTCGGTAGGCCAGATGGAAGAGAGCCACCACTCGACCCCAGTTGATGCCATCTGCAAAGATGCTCCTGGCCACTTCCATGAAGATGTCCTGAGCACAGTTCCCCTGAACCTGGTTAATCAATCTAGGAGCATACACAACATCATGCACAAATAAACCCGTTTCAACACAAGTTCGTCTTCATCACAGTTGTTAAGAGAAGTATGCGATAAATCAGGACAATTTTAGGGTCTGGCCGATAAATTGATATCAGTCAGAATGTGGCCAATATTACAATTCTGCTTTGCCGCAAGCAGCAACAAGAAACTTAAGCTGCATGATGATTCTGCTCTCTCCCCCTCCCTTCCTGAGCATCAGCTCCATGCTGCTCCTCCCCCTCCTCTCACAGAGAGCAGTGTGCAGAGAAACAGAACAGAAAACTGTGAAGTTTACTGATGGTAAACTTTGTAAAACTATATTACACTACACTCTAGTGCTCCGTGACAACAAACAACCTCATGGAAACACACTGTTAGGGTGCATTAAGGAGCACAGGCCAGTTTTAGTGTGATAATTTTAGCGAATGTATTAGTATGTTTATACTGTGCAAGTTGCGTCTTTGTGAAATAAACAAAGATATATGCAACTGTTGACTTCCATCTGTACTATTAGTTAATGTAAGACTGTTATACAGCATTTAAACGCGATGTAAGTTGCTTCTTTGCGAAATAAACAAGACATACAGACATTTAGTGAATAATGGCCACAGATATTATGACTCAGTATATATCCTGTGTCTACTCTAGCATCAGTGTCCTTTTCACTCCTCTCTCTACTTGCACACCCTTTCCTAGCTCTAGTTACTCCTAGCTCTTGGCACCAGCTCATCATTCAACTTTTTGATTAGTCTTCTCATCCCCTTCTCGCAACCACTCCCACCCTCTCAAACCCCACTTCTTTCTCTCCTTCCCTCTTTTTTTTGTCCTTCCTGCACAGCCCTCATTGTGCACCACTTAACCCGATGATAACTGCCAGCGAGATGGCCATAAGCCATTGAGGGCAGGGGATGGTCAGAGTTATTAAAGAAAAACAACAAAAAAACAAACTATAATTGCATCTATTTTATAACAAAATGACACCTTCAGTAATGATTTCAATACTTAAGAATAAATGCAGACATTTAAAAAAAAGTTACCATAGCTAAGTGCCCTGGTTTAAGTTAACCACCTACACTTTACAGGAAACAAAAGCGAAACAAAAGCTAAACAAAAGCTAAACCAAGAATTTTCCCAAATGCCACCTCATAAACCTCAGACCTCATAGACCTCAGACCTCTGCAGACTGATATGCAATGCTTGTGTGCTTACCGCTGGAGCTCCGCATTTCGGTTCATTTCATCTGCTATCTTCAGGAGTTGCTCCACCACTTCCTTTACTTGAGGATCCTGTTGCTCACCAGGACGCCCCCCCAGATCCTCAGAGCTGATGTGCCGACTGGGGTCCTGAGTGTTTATACGATCGATCACATACCTGCAACAAACAAAACTGCTGACCAAAATCTGCTACCGCACACCCATAACTGGTGACATGTCATCTCTATGAGCACATAAAACCTGCACCACAAAACATTTGAATTTCGAGTTGGAGTTTTGTCTTGAGTTTCAATTCTGGTCAGGCTCAGATTAGGCTTTAGGTCTCTGGGAGTGAATCAGCACCATAGCCAGGCTTGTTCCCTTGCCTGAAATTTACACCATGTTGCTTTCCATCACATACACAACTGCAGTTCAGCAAGCAGTTGTTATCCTGTTAGATTAACATTTGAAAGTGTCCAAATGCATCCATGACAACACGCGCAACATTGTGGTAGCCAATTTTCCCAGACAGGTCAGCTGGGCCTTGATCCCCTGTATGGTGGACACAGTGCAGCTGGCAATAAACGATGGAACTGATATGTTTGTGCATCTGGTTATTGTGGCAGACCATGGCCTGTCAGGCACTCTGACAACAGTAGGCAGTTCCAGCTGTTCGGTCTGACAAAACAGTTCAAAGAGATCAACACCA
Organism: Malacoctenus gilli; assembly: GCA_032164315.1. Classification (NCBI taxonomy): domain Eukaryota; kingdom Metazoa; phylum Chordata; class Actinopteri; order Blenniiformes; family Labrisomidae; genus Malacoctenus; species Malacoctenus gilli. Next base: position 7,721 of record JASSRZ010007587.1, on the reverse strand, counting down.
GCAGATGACAATGGAGGTTCTGAGAATTCAGAGACGTCGAAATGGGCACCATGGCAATGTTAAGGGTCAACGAGGTGTCATTTTGCGACATCTATTCCATCACCTTCAGCCTCCACCTCAAACACCTAATCAGCCCTTAAGATGACAACCACAGAGTTGCAGAGGTCAGAGTGGAGGTCAGACACTCCTTACGTCAATGCATTGGATAAGTAAATTACTAAATTGAAGTAAATTACTAATTATTATTACACAATGTTGTGTTATGAATGAAAAAGTGTATAAATTTGAATATATTGTTCCCCACAGACAGGCCTCGACGAGTTCATGACCATACCAGCACCAACAGGGCAGTGGCATGACGTTGCTCCTGGGAGGAGACGAACGCTCTTCTGAACAGAGTGATGACCCATGAGCATACCTACATGAAAGACAACCTACCCTGGACAAGGATTCTGTTTGAGTAGTGGAAAAACCAAGGGAATGCTTCCTGAGGCTGCCCATCCTGGCGAGGCTCTACCTCTGCCTTTCCAGGACATCGCTGTCATGGAGCACAGTTTTTTGCGCTACAGGTCTCACATTGAACAGACTGTGCATCAGGCTGACCCAATAACAAACATTATTTTACGTGTTCTGCACAGTTGAAACCCATGCTGTCTTTTTGTCTGTCCTCATGCCAGCCCACTCAGCAGCGGTTTGATGACGTAAAAAATGTGATGGTACTGTTGTTTATGGCAGCATCTGCATATTTTAACACAAAGCCCATAAGGGAAAACACAGTTTTTGAACAGGTCAAAGACACGTAATGGAGCATTAAATCTTAACATTCTTCATAGATAGTCAGCTTGCCAATGTCACACCTGTTGCCACCTCCAGAAATTGAAGGCAAAAAATGTATTCTGCCTCTATATAAAGTTCTACAGTTTTATCAAGTGGCTCACACAGGCAATGAGCCATAAACAGAACACTCTGTTAAAAAAAAAGTGCTGTTCATATTGCAGTGTACTACGCAGTGCCAGTTTTTTCAGATGGCAGGTTTGACATGCTAAACCTATTATTTAAATGACCCTTAAATGACTGTGCATAAATGTAGCAGAATACTCAGGTTACCATCTGTCATTATGGTGGCGTGAAAAGAGTAATAACCAAAGACTTAGATTGTTTGGGTAGAATTTGAGGATTTAAGTTTGAATAATGAGATGGAAATGTCTGACTTATGTCATTGTCGCATGATGAACACCATGTTTTGAGCCAGTGCTCAGAGATGCTCTACACTGACTGTATCTCTCTGCCTGCATTCGTCACACACTTGTCCCCTCAGCTGACATTCCACAGACATCTGTGTGCACACACTTGGCCAGACTGTCCACCTTCCTTTACTCACATTTGTTCAATCAAAGAGGATAAAGGATTTGCACGAACACAACACACAAGTAATTTCTCCCAGAGTGGTTGAATGAAAGACGATAGTTTTGGAATGTGTTCAATGAAATTTGTAGACACACGAGAAGACTCACCCTCTCAGGACCACAGCTCCCTGCTCCAAGATGGGATCATCAACAACATCTGGAAAAGCCACAAAAATACAAGACAGTTTTCGGAGTCTCTCCTGTGGAAGAAGAACAGTGTGGCCTAGCCCCAATAGAACAAACTATAAGGTATTGCCCATTACATCACGACAAATTAGCCAGCCCACCTTTGAAAAAAACCCTGGTGTACAAAAAGAAGTTGTATATCAATTTCATGTATACGTGTTAATACAGCAGAGTTGCTGGAATATTTTGCTGTATGTTAGCATAAGGTTCTGATATGCTGTGTACATGGGCTTTAAGTGTTCTTAAATCATACAGAGAAATATATGTTTAGATAGTGTCGAGTGTGCCCAAAACCTACTAGGAGTCTATGAGTAATGGGCTCTGAACCTATGTTAAACTTATCCTTTATACACACTGATGTACACATTTGTAGACATGTTACAGACAACCACATAGATTGCTAAATGTGAACACTGGGTGTACATGCAGGCACCTCTATTGCTGGGAATAACTTACCACTTGATGTAATTTGGACTGCAGCTGGGCTTTGTCGATGCCAGTGCAAGCTGAGCATTTGCTGGCATAATTAAAAGAAAACATTCTACAGCAGCAGCAATACATTGCATTTACAATCATCTTTTTTTGAATATGCTCTGTATGAACCCTCTCAGTAGCATGGGCGGGTGTTAAAAGAAGACTTTCTATGAGGTGGCATGTGCTGGCTAAATGGTCAAGTTGTGGCAGAGACGATACAGCCCTTGTGCAGAAAATGCTGCAGCCCTTTTGTAACAGCTGCTGCCTTATAGACGAACAGCCCCTTTTGCAACAGCCCCTGTGTTACAGACTGTTAGACCCTTTAAAAAGGCCCCTGTGTAAGGGGCCCTTGTTGTGTATACTGTTACGGACCCTTTGAAATAAACCCAGTGTTACATAAAAACAGCTCCAGCGTCATTATAACAGCCCATTTGTTACACTTACAAAGCCCCTGTCTTGCAGGACACTGTTACAGCCCCTGAGGTACAGTTGCCTTGCATTACAGCTGGACATGCCTTAGATGCCTTCTGTAACCATGCCGGCAGACCAGAGTTACAGTCCCCGTGTTGCTGACATATCCGGAGACTGAATTCCACTTCTTCAAAGCAGCTCCAAAAGGTTTGTAACTCCAGGTGATGATGTGAAGCTCGACACGGCAACGCCATGAGAACGCTTATTGGTTGTGTGTAGTGTCCGTAAAGAAAATGTAAAGGAGTGCTGTATTTTCCACCTGGGACCCAGGAGCAGTCGCAGGCTTAAGGGCCTGCCCGACTGTACTATTCCTCACCAAACAACTGGGAAGGGGACATATCCAGCTCCTCTTAAAACACACGAAGAAGGGGCAACGCGAAGCCCCGGGAAAACACAATATTCCCGAGGGAAACTCCTGCTCCATTCACCCCCGGTAAACCGACGTCATGTCCACTCTGGTGCTCTGTTGTCACACGGAACTTTTGTGTCGAGTGTAAAGCTCACATACCTTCACCGCCCACGGCGCCCTGTTGCACCAGCTCTTCGTCTGCTTCCCCCTTTCCTCGGCCATCCGCCATCTCTCCAAACTTCCTTTCAGGTCGGAGTTAAGAAAGACTTGCTTGCCTTTAAATTCCAACATTGAACGCTCAGTCGACCAAAGAACGTTTTTCGAGTCCGTATGGCTCCGCTGTAAGTGGCCTTTGCCTCCAACCAGAGAACACGGAAGTGAGACGGAGCGGCGCAACGCCGGCGCGCCTCAGTTTCTCCGGTAGTCCTCCTGCATGCCAGAAATCCCCCTGTAGGAACCACGGAAACACAGTGCTGCCCCCTCTCACGGCCTGCTCAGGTGCGGCATCACAGTTTCTTTTGCTCCTCTTTGATTCCAACTGAACTCTGCGTTGACTTATCCTGAACTGGTGCACCGAGAAGGGATGCGGAAGAGCTTGTATAGTTCAGTTCAGTCAACTTTAGTGTGTTAACCACTAGGTAAACGCGTGCATAACAACAGAGAAAAAGCATTCAATACGAGTCGATAGCTCAGTTCACCATGGCAGCCGAAGAGAGCCTCAGTTTGAATGCACCAGCTACCAATATACCACAAATAAAAACATAGCATAAAGAGAAAAAATGGTGGGGTGGTTGTAAGAAAAAATACCCCACTGTTATTTAGGTGCAATATCACAGGGGAAACAAACCTGGAAAGACCTAAAAAAAATTTAAGACGCCATTCAGACAGGTGATGCATATTTTCCTTGGCCATAGCTGTACCTTTCTTTCTTTCTTTCTTTCTTTCTTTCTTTCTTTCTTTCTTTCTTTCTTTCTTTCTTTTTCAAACAAAAAAGCTTAGTTAACCTGTTGTTCAATGGTGTTTTTAGTATTCACTGTAGTTCACTACCCAGCAGACAAAGCAGTGTTGGTCTTTGAAGATAGTTTTACAACATTGGACAACTGAAAGCCAACTGAAGCTTCGAGTCATTTCACACCAAAACTTCAGCATCAAACTAAAAAAATTCTAACATTCACTTGTAGGTAATAAAAAGCGAAGTCCATGCCTTTATAACATGATATCGACAACATCCAATGTCAAGTTGCAATTACATGCTTGTGTTGTTCATACTGAGTTGCAGTTGCGATGGAACTCATCCAAGATCTGATTTTTAGTCAAACTGATCTGTGTACATAAAGTATTGTGACAATTCAGGAAGGGAAGTCACATGAGGTGATGCCAAGTTGTACCTCTCCAATGAAGAGGGTAGGTTTTTTAATACACCAACTGAACGAAAATCAAATGTAAAACAGGTGAAGTGATAAAACACAACAGACCCTTCTCTTATGGTAACAACACATATTTCTCCTAGAGGCAACACAAGCAAGAACAATGAAACAGAAGTAAAACAACATAACTCAGACATTGCAATAAGACACAAAAACCAAAACATTACCAACTCAACATGCATTCAATGACGACACCCACGTGACTCCTCTCCAGCCAATCACCACCACCCCTAGTCTTTCAGCTGACTGCTGTTCGTTACACAATTCCCACCTGAGGGGTTAGTCGTCCAGAACGACCCCATCAGAAGTGACAGTCTTTCAGGTAGCCTGGTCGCTGTCGTCACTGCTGGGACATGCGACCTGGAGCGTGAACAGGCCCCACTTGAGATGGAGTACTCGACTGGGAGGGTGAGCCTGAGGCTGGGGACACCAGTGTTTCTGAAGCAGCCAGGGGGTGGTAGGGAGCGAGTCTGTCCTGATGGAGCACTACCAACCGACCGTGGTCCGCCATGCGCACCTGATAGACCAACTCTGAAAAATGACCCACCACCTCAGTAGGTCCACTCTCCAATGGTTGGAGAGCTTGGGGCAGACTCCCTTCTTTCGAACAGGCAGTACACCCACACCATTTCTCCAGGTGCTAAAGCCTGCCCCCTGCTGCGGGTGTTGTAAGCTCTCTTCTACCGAGCGCCATATTCTGCCTGAATCTGGCAGGTGGAGTTGTGCATCCTCTGCAGACGCTCCTTAAGTCTCTGGAAATAGTTGAGCTCCTCACCACCTCTGACTTCGGCTTCTGGGGGGGAGCCAAACACCAGGTCCACAGGTGTCCATAGCTCTCTACCAAACATGAGAGCAGCAGGGGTGCACTGACTCGATTCCTGGACTGCTGACCTGTAGGCCCACAGAACTAGGGGCAGGTGCCCGTCCCAGTCTCACTGATGCTTGCTGGTCAAGATGGCAAGTTGTGTGGCAAGGGTGTGGTTGAACCGCTCAACTCGCCTGTCGGTCTGGAGGTGAAGGGGGGGCGCCCTCGTCTTGATGACACCCAGATGCTGGCAGACTTCTTTGAGCACCTGCAATTCAAAGTTATGCCCCTGATTGCTTTAGAGCTTATTAGGAACCCCAAACCAAGTGAACATTTCTTCCACCACCTTCTCAGCAGTGGTGCCAGTGCTCTGATCAGGAACTGCATATACCTCTGGCTATTTTGTAAAATAGTCCATCGCCTCAAGGACATAGCGGTTACCTGCATCAGTCTCAGGAAAGGGGCCAAGAATGTCCACTCCCATTCGTTCCATGGGGGCCCCCACCAGGTACCACTGCAGGGGAGCATGGGAGCTCTGGGTGAACCCTTTCTTAGCTGTGCAGGCATTACAGCAATGGACATGCAGCTCCACATTGTATCTGCACCCTGGGCCAGTAGAATCACTCCCTCAGGCGGTGGAGGGTCTTGCTGTTTCCAAAGTGCCCTGCCCAAACAGCACCATGGACAGCCCGAAGAACCTTTAGGCCACAGGGAAGCTGGAATCAGGAGCTGCAGGAGGTCGTTTCCTCTTCCTGGTGCCTGCCACCTGCAGTACGACAGTCCATAATGCAGCTCGATACTGTCTGACTGGCAGTGGTAAGCCTTCACCTCAGGTCCTTGTGTTGAAATGTGCAGCCACTCTGGCCGGTGTCCCTGTTCACGCCATCCTCTCACCTGGGACAGGGTCAAATCAGCCTCTTGGTGGTGCTGCAGTTGCTGTGGGGTCAGGCAAAGTTACTCCGTCTTCTCATCATCGGTTGAGATGGCTGCAACCCGGAGTACCGCTCTGCTGCGCTCCTCCAGCCGCTGACAGTAGCGACAGACCACTGATGCACAGGGCCTTCGTGACAGGGTGTCAGCATTACCGTGCTGGCGACCTGGTCGGTGCTGGATTTCAAAGTCGAAGGCCTGGAGCAGTTCCAGCCACCTTCCGACTTGACCCTCAGGTTGCTTGAAGTTCAACAGCCAAGCATGAACCGTACCGATGAGGAACTGGCTGCCATGCAGGTAAGGCTGAAAATGCCAGACAGCCAGCACCACTGCCAGCAGTTCGTGGCAGGTGACGCAGTAGTTCTTCTCTGCTCGATTCAGGGCACGGCTGTAGTCTGCCACCGCACAGTCACCTCCTGCTGGGAAAGGACGGCTCCTACACCATCGTTGCTGGCATCAGTGTCCAAAACAAAAGGTTGCTTCACGTCAGGGTAGGCCAGAACCGGTGCTGTAGTTAGGACAGTCTTTAATTGGTCAAAGGCAGCAGCACACATGTTGTCCCAAACAAATGGCTGGCCCTTGTCCGTCAGCCTGTGTAGAGGGCTGCCAATGGTGGCAAAACCTTGGACATAGCAGTGTTAGTAGGAGGCCAGGCCTCCTACGGTGATTTGACCGTAGTTCCCGCCTCCTCTTCAACGACTTCAGCTGTCGGGTGTGCCGCTGATGCCCAGGGCCAACGTAATGTGTAGGTCCAGTGGAGGAGAGCATGATCTCTGCTCATTCGGCTTCCCGCAGCGCTTTGTCCACCGTCCCAGGTCTGGCGAAGTGGACGTGTTTGCAGAGCCGCACGGGTGTCAGTGCTTGTAGGAAGGCATGGAGAGCAAGGTCTTCCCGTGTGGCAGGTGGAACCTCTGGATAACCGTCCTTTGCATACAGCTGCACATCGGCCGCGAACGCTCCCAGGCTTTCCCCATCGTGGCGACGGCCAAGCTGCTCCCGGTTCTCCTTTGCAAAACAGCACCGACCAATCGTCTTAAGTGCCGCAGTCAAAGCGTGGAGGTTATGCTGATCACCGAGGGCGAGGTCGAGAAGAACTTGTGTGGTTTCTCTTCCTACGCCACATGCTCTCCTCCAGCAGGTGCCAGTGCTGGCTGCTGCTATCGCGCTGGCGCGTCTCAGCTTGTCTATTTCTCAGTCCATCTTCTGTAATCCTATTTCAGACACCAATGTGACGATTCAGGAACGGTAGTCACTTGAGGTGATGCCAAGTCACACCTCTCCAGTGAAAAGGTCAGTTTAATTAACACACCAACTGAATGAGACTTAAATGTGACAGGTGACGTCAAAACACAACAGACCCTTCTCTTATGGTAACAGATGGTGCACCTACAAGCAAACACAAACAAGAACAATGAAACAGAAGTAAAACAACATAACACACATCGCAATAAGACACAAAAACCAAAACATTACCAAACTAACACTAAAGCATTCAATGACGAAACCCACGTGACCCATCTCCAGCCAATCACCACCATCCTCAGTCTTTCAGGTGGCTGCTGCTCATCTCAGTATGTATGAAATTTTAAAATACCGTATTTTCCGCACGATAAGGCGCACCGGATTATAAGGCGCACCTTCAATGAATGGTGTATATTAAAACTTTGTTCATA
>JASSRZ010007571.1:15507-30975 GCA_032164315.1 Malacoctenus gilli | reverse complement strand
GAGAAGTCCAATCCCCTGACCCGGGACATCGACAAAGCCTCAGCCAGCAGCATAGTCAAGATGCTGCAAGCCTGTGACGCTCAAATGTTCCAGGAGGAGAAAGATGCAACCTACCAGGTGCCGATCTGCCTCAAGTGTCGCTAATTTATTCTCAACACTGTTTTCTCGTTGAATTATTAATTGAAAGTTGTTTCCAGAGGCTTCTGAGTGACCAAATGTTGACAACACTGGTGGAGGTTGCCAAGAAGGTGGAGCTCATCCTGAAGGTATCCTCCGTCCTGCTCAACTTTTGGATCTGTGTTTATGCTCCGTCAGTGAAAAGTCCCGTTTGTTTCACAGGATCGTCAGGACAGCCTGATCGTACTGAGCGGCTGTGGCACTTCTGGACGACTGGCTTTTCTCATTGCGGTAAGACGAACACTGAGATGACAACGTCAGTGTTCATAATGGAAAGATAAAGTGCACACAGAGACAAAACACTTTGGGAAGAGTGGATGAAATGAAATTGTCTGATTAGATGTTACTTTTTCTCTTTCACCAGTCTGCGTTCAACAAGACGCTACAGCTGCAGAACCAGAGTTTGATCTACTCCTACATCATCGCAGGAGGAGACAGGTTTTCTACAACCTATCATATGAAGCTGAATTTCCCCCCAAATAAAAGCAGTTTTAAATTGTTGCCTCTCACTGATTACCCTCAGAGCTTTGCTTACTTCTCAAGAGGCGCCTGAAGACGACCCCAAGCTGGGCGTGCTGAGTCTGAAGAAGGTGAGACCGTGGATTAAAAGGGCAACACTCGTGTGTAATCAGGGTTTGTTTAAAAAAAGAAATGTTTTTGCAGGTTTGCGAGGGAAAGAAGCGAGTGGTGTTCATCGGTATCTCCTGCGGGTTGTCGGTAAGTCAGTGCAGGTCGGCGGTGTGGCTCGACCCAGGGGACAGCATCTCACCCTCTTTGTTTCTTGTGCCCTTGATCCTGCAGGCGCCCTTTGTTGCTGGTCAGCTGGACTTCTGTTTACAGCACCTCCAGGTTTACACTCCCGTACTCATCGGTTTCAACCCTGCACACCAGGCCAGGCACGTGTGCGGAGCATCGTTTGGGATGTCATTTCCACAGTGCACATCGAGTTAATCGGGTTTTATTGTGCAGGGATGAGCCTATACCGGGCAGCACCTTCACGTTTCACAGCGTGGTGCGAAGGATGCAGGAGCAAGCCAGGCTGCAAAAGGCCTTCCTCGTCAACCCAGCAGTCGGGGTGCTTATACTCATTGTGCACATTGTCTGTCCTCTGCTGCGAGCTTTTCGGCCCACATTTGTGTCAAAATTGGGGTCGTTGTGCACGTCTATACTCTGCCCAGTAACTCCGTGTGTGTCTGTGTGTGTCCGTTCAGCCGGAAGCCATCAGCGGCTCCTCCCGGATGAAAGGAGGCAGCGCCACGAAGTTTCTCCTGGAGGTTGTCTTGTCGGCTGCTCACGCTGCCACTTTCTCGCACGAACCCGTCACGTGCAAGTAAGTAGTAGAGAGAGGTGATAAAGTGAAAATGTGCTGGCTCACAGACCCATTTTCTGGCTATTAAAGATAAACAAAGAAATAAAACTTAAAGTGGAACATCATGGTGTGTTGAGATGCTTGTATTTATGAATCCTTGATGATTTAAGCTCTTGTGTGCCGCAAAAGCAACGTGTAAACTGCTTTTTGTTGCATTTTATTAGGTACCTCTAGAGGTGATGGCTGATGTATAGGAAGGAGATTTAAAGTTTTTTATGCTTTTTTTTAAAAATGTTTTACTAAAAGATAACTGTTTTTCCTGACAGTGGCATCTTGCAGCACCTGAGAGCGTATGAAGACGCCCTGCTTGTCACGTACTCGCACAGCGAGGGCATCGCTGCGCTGGTGGAGGCAGCCGGACGCAGGTAGAATCCCGTCCGCCTCTGTTCACTGAACTGACTCGGAGAACTCGAGCGCAGCTCCCGAGAACCCGCCACTTATCACACCTACCTCGTGCCGCGACGTGACTCGTGCTGGCTAAAGCCTCGGAAAGTTTTCCCCGGAATCAGCAGCGGAGGCATTTTTCAAGGCGGATCAGCAGCTTGTGCTCAAACATTCGCGCTCTCTCCCTGCTGTGTGTGTTGCAGCTTGCGGTGTGGAAGGCGTGTGTGTTACCTGGGATGGGGGTCCTTGGCTCTGCTGGGCCTCATTGATGCCAGCGAGTGCATCCCAACATTTGGAGCAGGTGAAATAAATATCCGAGACCAAGCTGAAATTGTGTTGTGTGAGCAGAAAAAGTGACTAAACGATTGTGTTCGTGTGTCAGATTACGAGGACGTCCGAGGCTTCGTCGACGGAGGATACAGTGGGCTGAACAACAATGAAGGTCCCTTAACATCGCTGGTGCGTGTCTGTCAAGAAAGCACTTCATTAGGTGGTAATCACAAGGCCACGAGTGCACGCGGGCGCCACCAGCTGCAAGCGCGGGGATTTGCGCTCGTCTGCGGGTTTCAAACGAGATCACACGAAGTATTAAAATGTCTGAAAATCCAGTCAAATCCAATTAAAGTGACATCCAGGTCCTGTTTGGCACCCTGTGATGACACATCTGCCCGTGCGACGTGTGGCTGCGAGATTAATCCGGAGCCGGATTAGGATAAAATACACCCTGCTGTACCTGATTTCCTGTTGGACTTGATCCCTGTTTTCAATTAATCTGTCTCCATATTAAGCTGCTGGTAATTAGGTTTTCAGCTTAACTCACGACACTCCACATTGGATGTGACATGCGTGCATTTTACATGGCACTGCATTAGTCATCCCATTCATAACTTCGGCCAACATGCGATGTTCCTTTTTTTTTCTCTCCTGCAGGGTCCCGAGTTTTGCATCTCGCACGAGGATTTTGTCCGTCTCGTCCTCCCTCGTCTCACCGAGCACGACTGCGTTCTCCTCCTCTACACGCATGCCGGTGAGTCTCCCTTCCCGTCTTTGGATCCCGTCCAAACCAGAGCGTGTTTTGACAGCTTCTCCCCGCAGACGATGTCGGTGAAGTGGCATCGCTGGCACGCAGGGTGAGAGAGAAGACGCCGAACCTCCACGCTGTTTGTCACCTCGCCCACGGAGACGCCTCGGCTGCCGCACAAGTACCTCCCGGCCTACCTGTACTACCTCCCTCCCTTCCCCACTCACCTGCCTGCCTACTTACCTCCTACCCGCTTCTCTTGCAGGATGGCATCAGTAGGTTGTGTTTATCCACACTAAAGATCCCTTGGCTTCAGGGTGCACCTGCTTCACGACGCTCGCTCCACATGGTACTGTACACACACACACACCACTTCTATGACTCACCAGAGCATGATTAATGACTGTTTTGCCTCATTTATTCGCTCGTTCTGCGGCTCTCTTTCCGCAGAAATAAACACACCAAACAGAACAATCCCAACTCTAATGATTTTTTCCTTTTCGATAAAGATCTTGTCGGTGATGACAGGTTGTCTGTATGTATATCTATCTGGCGTAAGCACAGAGGAAAGAAAATCGGTTGTCTCTCTTTTTCTCTCAGCAGTGGGAGCTGTCCACCAAGCTCGTGCTCAACGCCGTGAGCACCGGTGCGCACGTCTTAAAGGGGAAGATCTACCAGAACTACATGATTGACGTGCAGGTCACCAACAGCAAGCTGTACCGCAGAGCCACACGTTTGCTCCAGGTATATGAAATTATACCTCGGACAGAGCAGTGACTGCTCCACTCGGCATTTCCTTTGTGCTCCTGTTTCAAGCATCAGGCAGGGGTTCAAAGGTCTACATCTACATGAAACCCACAACACAATAAATCCAATATGATTGAACAATATAAAGTGAATGAGAGAGCCCAGGATGTTCCAGCAGCAGCAGGGAGAGGCCAGCTGTGACGTTTTTCTGCAATCCAGCAGCTCTCTTGCGGCATCTAGTGGTGATCTTGTGTTACTTTTAAAGCGTGCAATAACGCTGCTGCATCATCGAACCATTCTGGCTTTCTAACATCTAAATGTTGACTCTCTTCAGCGTGCAGCTGGAATTTATGTACATGTTTATATGGGAGCCTTTAATACAGAACAAAGCAGAATTGAGAATGATGCAAAAAGAGCTTCAGGTTGTTTTTTAATCAGGTTTCATCACACAAATTTCCAGTCTGGGCTTAATGGAAAGAAAGGTGTTAATTGCAGTTTGTGTCTTCCTTCTAGAAACTTTCAGGCCACCCGGAGGTGCAATGTGAGGAAGCTCTCCTGAAGGCGATCTATCAAGTCAACCAGCTCAGTACAGACATCTCATCCTGTGACATCGCCACCCACACACGCGTCGCCAGGAACAGGGAGAAGGTAAGGAGGCAGCGGAGTGAACCCACTGACCGGAGAAGCGCCGGGTAGATGGAGGCATCACGTGTTCCCTCTCCTCCCTGCGCAGGTTGTCCCTCTGGCTTTGGTCTGCCTGCTGACTGGCTGCTCCCTGGCGGAGGCGGGATCTCATCTGCGGCAGCGGCCAATCGTCAGGGAGGCAGTGGAGGTGTGGATGTCATAATAGACGTCAGTGATAAAGCTGAGACTGTTCATGCAATTCATGCCTTGAATCGATTGGCTCCTCCAGCGAGTTCAGTCGCAGATGAACAAACCTCAGACTTTGGCCTTGGAGTGTAGGAATCAAACCCTGCAGTTGTTATGTGCACCTTCACAACAACACACGCAACTATAAAAGATGTGTTCGGTAACCAATTAACAGAGATAAAGCTTCAGCTCTCTCTGCCCGCGTAAGTCAACCTCAATCTGTCTGTGGCTCAACACACACACACAAACACACGCTCACAGGTACCAGATTAGTGTGACATGTGTGTCTGTGAGTGTGTGTGTATCTTGAGAAGCTGAGCAGCTTTAGGAACATTTTCGGAGCAGAGCCAATCACAGGGGGTGGCGAGGCACAGAGCAGACGCGGCACATTGAAGTCTGGATCAGGAAGCAGAAGAGCAGAACTGAAGCCCAAATTTAGACCTTAGAAAGCTGAGCGACCTCTGACTTCAGAAGAGGAAAGACTGAGAATGAGAGGCCCATCTTTATTAGTTCATAATGTCAACAATATAATTAATAGCTCTAAGTACATGATTTTCACTTCGGAGGTTATTGGACCAATAGCAGCATAGGCACACACACATACGCACGCAGACACGTCCCCCTTCAAACAGGTTTTTCCAATGTAAGCAGTGAACGTGACGGATCGTGTTGATCCACCTCGATAGCAGCTTGTCACTTTGTAACACGATTCACACAACGAAACGCTTGTTTTCTAACAGGAAGTCGTCCCGTTGACCAACTCTTTGCTCACGAATCATTCTCGTGTGACATTTTCATCCCAATTCAAATAAACCAACTCTATATTTACTTTGAATCACGCCTGAATCATTATGTAATGTTTAGCATCCTTGCATCTTAGTTCTAATTATGTCTCCAGTTAAAGTAATAGAAAACATGACTTGAATAAATGATATAATTTGAGATCTTGTGTTTATTTTTTGATCTTCATATATTTCAGAATAGATGGAAGTTTGATGCGTCCCTCCGTCCTCCTATGGAGACACTTTGCCGCGATTCCTCCTCTTCTGCGTCTGTCGATCTCCCTCCCACGTAACCGTGGAGACAGGAAGGCATCGCTCGCACGCTTCACGCTGCTGTTCCACACTGCCGGTTGTGCAAACCCCACTTGGATACTTCAGATACACACAGTATGTTTGTTTTTTCGCTCTGTTGTGCAAATTTCACCTGTGGGGGAAAACTAATGTATACAGTGTGTGGGCTACGGAGATCTGACAGAAGTTTAGGTGCTGGCATCGGAGACCTTTTCTGCTCGTTGGGCTGAAAGCACCAAGTTCATTGTCCACGTTTTGGCAATTTTTTGGCTAAACTATCTAACGTCCAGTCACAAATCCTCTTGAAGTGAACAAACCTCTTCAGAAAAAAAAGTCCCAACGATTTCTTCAAGGTGATCAGGTTACATCAGAGAGCTTGTGAGGTTTTCCTAACCGGCTACAGAATTAAGCTGGTAGTTAGGTAATGGTTCTAACTGATGACCCAAACTGGGACCAAGAGTTCACTGCTCGCGTCTACCCAAACAGCCAGTTAACATCGACGAGGTACTTTGTATATAGTTGGCTGTATGATTCAATAAATCTCAGAGGTCCACAACACAAAACTGAGTTCACTTAAATCACCCAAAGGTGCCAAAAGTGTTCCAAAAATAGATATTATACGCATGTGTAACTTCAAAAACAAAGTTAAGGTGGTGGCTTCAAGTTTAAGGTGTCTATAATCTCTGTTTGTTTTTTTTATGTCCAGTGTGGAGCCATAAAGTGCTTCAAGTGTCCATGTGATCCGGTGCCTGGAAGAGCCTGTTCATGGTGGTCTTGACCTCCTCCTACCTAACCGAGATGCTCCCGGGCACACCGAGGGAACCAGGCGTCGCCTAGCAGTTGTCCATGTCCTCATCGGTCACTTTGGGCTTGCGTCTCTTCACCCTGGCCGGCGAGCGGCTCCTCCTGTGCCCCGACCCGCCTCCGCCACCAACTTTGGGCACTTCGATGGAGTCCACCGGGTTCGGGGACGAGTCCGCGTCGACGTCCTCCAGCGAGCCAGGCTGCGACTCCACCGAGGTCCTGGTGACCTGGTGGAGGAGGGCGGCGTCCTCGGCTTTGTTTTGCTCCTCGGCGCCATCGTCTTCGGGCTTGAAGTCCTCGACGGCATCCTCCCCGGCCTCTTCTTCGCCTCCATCTCCCCCACTCTCTTCCTCCTCCTCCCCCGTGTTTTCTGGTTCCTCAGCTCCCGTGTCGCTCAGGTGTTTGCCATCGGTGTCCGAGTCTTCGACGTCGGCCTCCTCTCCCTCCGTCACGCAGACGCATGTCGCTCCCCCTTCACCCTGCTGGTTTTAACACAACGGTAGGTTTACGTTATTGAAAATACTGCGACAACAGTTGGTAAGTGACAACAGCAGCAGACGACCATCGGTGGAAGCGCCATCTTGCTGCCAAACAAAACAGATTTGTTCAGGCTGCCTAATTGGATGGTGAGATTATCTTTTCCCACAGGCTTAGAATTAGCAGCACGGCTGCAGTAGGTCAGGCTGCTCTTTTAGAAACAGCCGACTCCCCACGGTCATGTTCAGAGGTGTTGGAAAATAGACTGAGCAACTGCCAGTCATGTGGCCTGTTTCAGTTTCACCTTGACTGATTGTCCAATGTAAGTATTCAGTCTTATCGAAGCAAAGGGAGGTAAATAATACATCCAATTCGCAAACGGCTACAGTGGACACCAAAGGAACACGATACAAAGGTTAAGTAAACTACAGATGTACCATTGGTGAAGTATTTTCCTCGTCTGACGTCGCCCCCTGTTGCTCCTCGCTCTCGTCCCCCTTCTCTTCAGCGGACTCCCCGTCCACGCTCTCCGGATTGGCCGGGACTTTTTCGACGCTGTCGGCCTCTTTCGATTCTTCATCTTCCCTGGATTCGGAGTCGTTGCGCTCTTGGTCGTCCGCCTCCTCCTCACCATCATCATCATCTTCGCCTTTTTCAGTGGTTTCTCCTTCACCCACTGACGCCTCCTTTACTGTGTTCGCATCACTCTCCTCCTCTTCCTCCTCCTCCTCATCGCCAGTCCCTGGCTCCCCCTCGTTTTCGTCCGTCTCATCTTCTCCCGCATCTCCTTTGTCCTCAGCATTCTCATCCTCTTCATCCTCTGCTGCTTGTTCATCATCGTCAGCGTCGCTGCGTTCATTCTCGGCCTCCGCTTCTTTGTCACCCTCCTCTTCATTGTTGGCGTGACATTGACAGTGGCCCTCCTCCTCCTCCTCTTCTTCTTCTTCGGATTTTTCTTCACCACCGATTTCTCCCTCCTCTTGCTCGTCATTGCCTGAGCTGTTTTCAGCTTTATCCTCATCTTGTCCCTCCTCTTCAGCTTCGGCGATCGTCTCCTCCAAAACGACGTCAGCCCGGATGTCGTCCTTTGTCTCCTCCTCCTCCTCTTCCTCCTGGACCACCTCTAAGCTCCGTTCCTTCTCCTTCTCCTCCATGACGCTGTCCTCCTCGGTCTCTTCAGGTTGAGACTCGGCCACAGGCGCAGGAAGCGGACTTTTCTTCAGCTGCAGGATCTTCAGGAGATCAAACTCCATCATGACCGGAGCTTCGGCCGCCAGAGGGTTTGTCTTGAAGGGCCGAGCGGCCATTTTCTTGCGGACACAAGCGTCGCAGGGGCAGTATTCATCGTCGCTTCGCTGGTCGCTGAAGTCACCCGTGAGGTCTCCATCACTGCCGACGGAGTCTGCCGTTTTTACCGACTGATTCTTCATGACCTGAAATAAACAGGTAGATATTATAGTTCTGGTTTAAGCAGCAGTGTCATTGGTAAGTAACCAAAGAGGACGCTACCTTCAACATTCGACGCCTCTTTTCCGTCATGGTGGACTCCCTGGAGAGGTTCCCTCCGAGCGGCGGACGTGGCGATCTCCCCACCTTGCCAGCTCTGCTCTGGATCTTCTTCATCTCACGCTGGATGCTCTTCTGGATGCGCCGGCTCACCTCGTCCTTCAGCTCGCAGATCATGGTGTCCAGGATGAGACTGTCGTCCAGGTCCCAGCGGACCTTGAACTCGGCCATGGTGTCTATGTAGTGGCTCATGAACTGTTTCTCCAGCTTTTTCAGCAGGTTAAGCACCCACACCGGGTCGGGGTCTTGGGACAGCCTTTTGGACAGCTGTGCCCGCAGGACGGTTGGAGGAGTCCCTGAACTCGAGTCCTCCACCATCTCTTGCTCGTTATCGGTTGGCGACTTGGAGCCGTCGTTGCCAGAGCTTTTGTCTGAGGACGAAGGGTTGTCGGTGGCCTTCGGGCTGTCCGGAGTTTGTTCCTCACTCTGATCCGGCTCGTCGGCCGTGTCGGTCTTTCCTTGCTCCGTGGATGCTTCGGTTTCTCCGTCCCCTGCCTCCATCACCCCGGTAACCTTGTCTCCTCCCTCGTCATGCAGCGATTCTGTTTTATTCAGGTTTTTATTGTCCTTCCCCGAGCCGCCGGAGCCGCTGCTCATTCCCAATCCGGACGACGACCTCGGCGGCGTCACCTGCTCGATGCCGCCTTCCTTTGCCACCTTGCCCTCGAGTTCCCTGGGATCGGTGAGCCAGAGGGAGTGAAGGATGGCCATGATGTCTTCGTACTGCCGGATCCGTTCCTTTTGTCCTTCGCAAATGGGATTTACTGTCGGCTCAATGAGCTGGAGCTGCGCCAAGCAGTCAAGTAGCCCTCGAGCTGACGTGCTCAGTCTCCGACCATAAACCGGAGACACCTACAAAAAGAAGCAGAAGAAAAAAGCAATATTTACAACTTCATTGTAAAACTTTCTGTAAAGATAAGGTGAGTTATTTCCTGGAAATGTTGTTTTGAAGCTCTTCTCACCTCAGGCATGCTGCGACATCGACCCAGAGAGGAGCTCAGAAGAACTTTCATGACTGCTGCAGACGACTGCCAGTTCTTGGGCAGAGGACCATCTCCCGGCACCTGAGCGTTCCCAGGGCCCGGATCCTTCTCCTCCTCTGCTGCGTCACACTTTATGTCCTCTTTTTCTTCTTCATGTTCAACTTTGTCCTCCTTGTCAACCTTGCCGTCAGGACTCTCCCCCTCATTCGCCGCTTCCTCTTTAGGCGCCTCCTCTGTCTCCTTCAGTTCCTGGTCTACATCGTCATTCATCGCATCGTCGGGTGTGAGCATGCAGCCGTCAGTAGGTATGCTCCGCAGCCAGTCGCTGACGACCTCATTGGGAGACGCGTTGGGCAGACAGGCTGGAGTCAGCACGTCTTCCTGCTCCTTCCTGCTCCTCTGGCACCGCCCACTTTTCTCGCTCCTGGGTTTATCGCTGTTTCTGCTGGCGTGAGAGCGCTGACTGCGTGGCCGCGCAGCAGCCATGGTTTCCTTCAGCAGGTCTGCGGCCGACAGGGTGCTTTCACTGCACGCCTCCAGTTTGGAGCTGTGCACAGGACAGGGACTCGCCACCTTCACGCTGCTTTTCTTCTTCTGAGAGCTGGCGGATTTTACGCTTCCATTGTCGCTTTCTGCGTTGGACTTGGCTTTGAGGCTTTTGACTGGATGCAGATAGTCCGATTTGGTGACTTCCTTAGCTCTGCTTTTCTTGGAGGTTTTCGATTTGGACTCCGACTGAGCTGAAGCTACGGATTCAGGCTTGAGGCAGCCGGGATTTTGGGAGTTCACGCTTGCTGCTTTGTCGCTTGCAGCATCTTCCTCCTTCTGAGCCTCACTGGCTGGCCTGCTGGTGTGTTCGGCATCATCATCTGCAGTCGTTTTCTCTTCGGCATTCGTCACACTTGCGGCTTTTCTTTGAACTTTAGCGCTTGCTGAGGACATGACCGACGAGGTCCTGTCGTTGGGTGCTTCCAGATCACCTGCGATTGCCGTTGACGCGGACTTTGTGCTTTCTGAATCGGCGTCATTTCCAGCTTTGTTGGAGCTCACACTGGACTTGCTTTTGGCTTTCTGCGACGCTGCTTTTGTGCTGCAGTTGCAAGACGACTTGTGGGACCTGCTGCTTTTGACTGATATTGCGCTGGCTGATCGAGCAGTGACTCGATCTGCACCTTCTTCTTCTCCGTCCTCCCCCCCGCCAGGTGTTTCGATTGTTGGGATTTCAACGATGGGAACGTTCTGCGACGATGCATCTATGTTACTGTTGGTGTTTGACTCGCTTGATCCTGCTCTCTCTGCATCTTGCTTGAGGGTGGAACTCTCCGGGCTTTTTGGAAGATCTGGCGTTTCCTTTCGGCTCCGAACGCTCCTCTCAGTGTTTCTCTGAAATGAAACACTGGACTTCCCACTGTCCGAGTCCGCTGTGTCTTGGTCCTCTGGCAGCCCAAGAGAGACTGATCCAGAGGAGTTCCGGCTTTCCGTGTGCCTTTTGGAGGAGGACCGAACACTTGCAACTTCCTCCTCATTGTCAATATTGACTTCCTGTTTCTCTATCGCTTGGTCTTTCTTTGCAGCTCCACAGCTACATTTGGATCGCCCAGATTTGACGGATGTCGGGGTTCGGACAGATAAACCAACTGGCTCCTCTGACTCTCCAGCTCCAGGACCAGGCGACGTCTGTCGCACAGAAGACTGGGATCCAGTGGGGGATGCAGCCATGACCTTAGGTGAGTGTGTCCGTGGGGAACGCGTCCCCCTTGGCGAGAGCGTTTGGCCACGAGAAGGTTCGGAGGTAAGACTTCTTGCCGCATCGTCATCTTGCGTCTTCCCGTCGCCTCCTCCGCATTCCTCTTCCTCTCCGGCATCTTCAGGTGTTCGAATAGTCACGACATTTGAAGGTTTCTTGCTGCAGTTGGACTTGTGCGAAGTGCCGGACTTCAGAGAGGACTTGGACTTTGCTGACATGGCACTCGCCACCCGTTCTTGGTTGTCATTGGCGTCATCTTTTGAGTCCTGAGATGCGTAAGTGTGGTTTGACTTCTGAGACTTGGAGGATTTGGCAGATGCATGTGACCTGGCTGAAATGGCACTTGGAGCTCGAGCCACAGTCTCCTCCTCTGCTGTTGTATGCTGGGACTTCACCGAGGAAGCTGATTTAGCAGGTAAAGCGCTGGCCGCTCGGCTTCCAGTATCTCCTGCATTATTTCCTGTTTCAGAACTTGCTTCATCGCACTTGGACTCTGCACCAGTGGACTTCACACTGTCTGGCCTCGCCGCTGCTGAAGTTTCTTGATCTTCATCGTTAGTCACCTCCTCGGTGCCATCACTTTTCGATTTGGGTGAGTTGGTTGACTTGTTTGATTTCACAGATTTTCCGGATGCTTTACTTTCCGGTGTCTCCGCTCCATCGTCTGACCGAGCAGTAAGTGAGCGTTCGGAGGCTTTTTCAGATTGTGGGCAGCATTTGTGAGACTTGACCGAGAGATTCGATTTGGTCGACATTTTACTCGCCGATCTCGTCCCTTCTTCTTCATCACCCTGGTAAGCATCGGCAGAGGGCTCATCTTCGGTCTGACAGCCTGGCGATGCAGCCTTCGCACAGTGACTGCATGTTGACCTGCGAGACTTTCCAGAAACATTTGATTTGACGCTTTCAGGTCTCCCGGCCTTCTCGGAAGCATTTGTTCGAACAGAGAGGCCACTGGAAGCTCTGTTGTTCCCGTCGTCCTCTCTCTCATCCGTGTTGTCACTTGGAGATGCAGCCTTCGACTGACAGTTGGACTTCCGAGACCCAGCAGAGGCACCGGATTTGACAGACAGGGAGCTGGTGGGTCTCTCTGCCTCCGTTTCTTTTGTTTTTAATCCAGAAGCTGAGCCTTGGTAAGATTTGCTTGACTGAGCCGACGTCACGCTGGGACCCCTCTCCTGTTCCTGCTCCGCTGAAGCACCTGGATTGTGTGAGTTATTGGACTTGTGGCTCCTTGCTGAGGCAACACTGGTGGCCCTTTCCTCCTTGTTCTTCTCAGGATTGGACGTTCCTGACATTGCGCTGGACGCTCGACACTCTGTGCGCCCGTGCTCTGTGCAGTTGGTCTTGTTTGACTGCGTGGACACAGCGGAGTCGTCCGACGTTGCGTCCTCGCTGCCGTTTCCGGCGTTTTCTCCATTGCGAAGAGGGGATGCAGGTTTTGGAGATGCTTGCTTGGAATAACGGGACACTTGGGACGCCCTGCTACTGGCCTCGGAGTTGACGCCACGCTTGCATCCACCGCAGTTCGAGCACACGCTGGATGACTTCTTGGAGCCTGCAGAGAGTCCTGTGTGAGCAGAGAGACCGCTTGCGGCCCTGCTCATCTCTTTGTCTCCGTCTTCCTCTGATTTTGCAATCTTGGCTTGACTTTTTCTCGACGCCGAACTGCACGCTCGCTCCGTCTTCTCTGCTCCAGCTGTTGAAGGTGAGGCGGTAACTCCACAGCGACACGAAGAGGCTGCAGAAACTGCTCTGCTCCCATCATGTTTGTTGGACATGCTGCTTCTTGGCTTTTCGTTGGGCTGCGTCTCAGGTGTTGGAGGCTGGGATGGTACGTTGTTATGGCAGCACTGAGAGACACTGGGTGGTAGGTCATCATCGTCATCGTCCTGGTCCTCTTTAAGTGACTGAAGGACCCGTGAGGAGCTGCTCACCGCTGACAAAGGTCGGTCTTCCTCTCCCTCCAGCATCAGCTCACCCTCCGACTTCCCGCTGAGCGGCCGGTGGTTGCTGTCCACGGCGATCACCTCGCTGCGACTGCAGCTCACTTTGCAGACTTCTAGGTGGGTATCTCCATCTTGCTCCACCTGTACGTGGCGCTCCACCTTCTCTGTCACGCACATCTCCTCCTGGACCAGCTGGCTCTGCTCCGAGCCCGAGCAGCCGCCGCAGTTAGAGAGCCGAGCGCGGCATCGCACCACCCGTCTTGAGTTGCACGAGGAAGAGGAGCTGGAAGAGTGAGTATGCCGCACCATGGTGTGGATGTGGCTAGACGTATGCTGAGGCGGTTGAGGTGAGTGTTTGTGGCTGTGTGCTGGATTCTCCCACAGGTCGTACTTCTGGTCTTGTCTGTGGTAGCAGCAGGGGCAGTGGTTTGTTTCCAGGGCGCACGGCTGGGCGTTGTAGTCCACACCCTCAGGGTCAAACGACGTGGAGTCGGGGTCAGAGCAGCTTTCTGACTGGCCCTGCTGCAGGTAATGAGCCTGCGCTTCACTCAGGGGGCAACACTCATTGGTAAGTGAGGGGGATTTCCTAATCTGCGTGGACCACTGCAGCGTCTCGTCGTTGTGCAAGCGGAAGCGGACTCTCATCTCCACGGAGAGGCTGCCGTCTTTGTTGACCAGGACTCGCTTCTCGATGTCGTCGTTCATGATGGCCGGCCGTGCTTGGGGGTAGGTGCCGAGGCTGTTGCCGTACGACTTCTCGGAGGACAGCGAGAAACGTGCCGAGCGGTTGGACGAGTCGGATCGAGGGTGGATGATGCTTTTCTTGGTTTCCAGGCCAAAGTTCACTGAAGAAAAACATGCATGTAATTAATTTTTGATCTCAACTGTGAGAGTAAAACTTGTGTGTGTAACCACTAACCATTTTTCTTGCTGTCCTGGACTTCGCTGTACTCGCTTGCTCTGGACTGAGCTCCGTGAGGAGGGGAGCGGGCTCCTTGAGTAGCTGGAGATCGGGCCCCGTTTCCAGGGGTCCGGGGGCCCAGACCAGGCATTTTTTCCTCCGAGCTCTTCCTGATGAAATTGGCCAGGATCGGACTGAACGCTTCACGACCGACACACACCAGGACACCAGGACAGGTCATCAGGTTTTGGACGTTGTCGATCTGGAAACAAATGTGAGTTTTCACCCGTCAGAAACACATTTGAGGACCTAAATATTGAAACTTCACTCTGAAAAAGAAATGATTTCTTACTTTTCTTCCCTCCACCGTGTAGAGCTTCCTCACGTGGAACTGCATCACCTCGGACACCTCCTCTAAAAAGGCCCTGAGGCTCCTGGTGGACCTCCTGCTCAGCACCACTGTCCTCCTCACCGTCGGCTCGCTGTTCTTGACCAGCAGGATCCGCCTCTGCCTGTAAGGTACGTGTGAGTGGCCAGGGGGGGTGGTGGAGGAGGTCTCGGGGCGGTGTGGCCTTCGGCCCTGATGGTACCAGATGCCCGGGCGTCTGCTGGCCAGCTCAATGTTGATGGGTCTGGCCTGGCGCTGGTCGGAGCAGAGGTAGCAGCCGCCATCCTGGAGCTGCTCCAGGTGTTTAATGG
Organism: Malacoctenus gilli; assembly: GCA_032164315.1. Classification (NCBI taxonomy): domain Eukaryota; kingdom Metazoa; phylum Chordata; class Actinopteri; order Blenniiformes; family Labrisomidae; genus Malacoctenus; species Malacoctenus gilli. The sequence goes on along the minus strand of JASSRZ010007571.1, from coordinate 16,208 downwards.
TGTGGGTGCCTCGGGGCGTGGTCACGGTCCGCACACCAAACGGCAGCGGCACCTGGAGGAAGATGGTGCGATTATCAGTCAAAACGTGTCATCTCACCAAACAGTTGGTGTAAAATCTGCTAAAAATCAGTTTTCACGAGCAAATTAAAAATAAACTCTGGAAAAAAACAAATTCTGAAAAGTCATCATCTGTCCTCTGTGTTTTCTGCCTCTCTTAGAAACAGATCTGACGCTGAGGCTTCAAACGAAGCCCCTCCTGTGATTCGCCGCCACCAACCTTCTGGGAAAGGTCGTCCAGCAAGGCGTCGAAGCATTTGAAGCTGCGCTTGTGGATGGCCATCCTGACGCCCCCGAACTGGCTGTCTCCGCTTTTGTAGAAGGTGATCCGCTTGGCTGGGGCGGCCGAGGTCACGTGAGCGAGGCGTGAATGGGAGGGGGGCGGCGCGGGGAGGGGGGAGGCATGTTTAGACGGGGGCCGCGGGTCCCACGTCCCCGTCTGGACGGAGTTCATGCTGGGCTCTCACACAGACCTGAAAACGTTCACAGAAAGAAGCCGCTTAACATTTTACGCTGCGTTGTAGGTGTTGGTTTTTCTCCGCACTCACTTTCTAATCATACTTGGAGCTGTAAGCTGTAATTAGGGTGTTAAACTGAGGATTCAGGACAGGACATCCACTAACAGGACTACCTGACATCTCAGG
>JASSRZ010007571.1:0-15407 GCA_032164315.1 Malacoctenus gilli | reverse complement strand
CTGTAAGCTGTAATTAGGGTGTTAAACTGAGGATTCAGGACAGGACATCCACTAACAGGACTACCTGACATCTCAGGCCGTTCCAGCGCTCATTTGGCTTCTACATGTAGAAACATTTCTTTGCAGCATTACAAGAATTTCAGACCATTTCAAGCCTGTTGGAACCCAAAAAGTATTTGCAACACTGTTAAAAATCAATGTGATTTCAATATTTCTGGAAGCATACTTGCAAAGATATTAAAAAAAGCTTTATTCTACAAGTATCAAATGATTTGTTTTGTGTCACTGTTTAATTGCAGAGCCTCAAATTTTCATTTTCCTGTTTCTTCAATCTGGGTGTGAGAAATGATATTTTGGGCCACATTTCTCTCAAACACGGTGATATAATGTAACCTCGCTGACTGACGTGCAGATTCATGCACATTGATGAAGAAGTTGAAGACGGAACGTTCCATAACTGGCTATTTTTAGAGGCGTGGCCGCGTCAACATGGAGAAATCCTATTTATGAGATGTAGAAAGAATCTTTCCTGCTTCTCATCTGCCAGTCTAAATGATCTAGTGTGAGAAACACTTATATGCAGTCTGACTGACCTCTTCATATAATCTTAAAGAAAGAACAAATCAACTTAGATACACCATAAAATGACCTTTTTTAAGTGTCGCTTGATTTTAGTAGAGAGAGAACGAGTAGAATTTAAACAACCTCTGTTTCTGTATAATATGGTGAGCTGTGACTGCTATTGCTGCTGCTGCTGCTGTCGGGTAACCTGTGTGAAAAGGTGAATGTTATCAGGAGGCTTAGTGGGCTTTTTAAGGCTGCACTGGAGGCCAAATCGCTGCTCTTAGAGACAGACGCTCCCAATGTGACTCTGTGCTTCCTTAATCCCTCTTTAGCCTTCACAAAGTCACATTTCAAACAGCTTTTTCTGTATTTCAATTGAAGAAAAATCTACATTCAATGAAAAGAAATGATTCTTAATAAAGTGACTTGAACAAAACCACAAATTTATAGTTGTTCAAAGCTCTTTTGATGCTTGATTTTGGCTTTTTATGACATCTAATGAAACTGTTGTATCCTTTCATATTCACAAACTGCAATCAAGTGTCTTCTTGGAGAACAGAAACGAGGGCCAACAACACACATTTCCGGATTAACCTGTTAATAATGCTGCGTCCTGCACACTAAGAATTAAGGCTCGAGGCTCCAACAGGCAACTTAATCCAGCATCACGTAAAGTTAGAGCTTAGACAACCTGGAGTACATGCAACTGCTGCATTTTTGGCAGACTCACCAGTCATTTTGTAACATTTAGAAGAATGTGACGTGAGGATCGGTAAATTCGATCAATTTTCTATATTTAAAGCTAGAACCCACAAAAATGCACAGCCGATGTCCTTAAAGACCAATTAGCTCTCAAGTATAACGACATAGAAAAACTCATCAACTGGAGTCCAAAATTAAACATTCCGACAACTTACATGACTTTACCAGGCTGAAATCCCATCTAATATTCGTTCTAGAGACATTTGAACCTCTACAAAACGATTAGAAACTAAAAACCGTTATAAATCAAAGTATAAGTCGTCAATTTTCAAGAAAACGTTGAGTTTACTACTCACATAATTAGAAAACATGGTCCAAAGAAAAGTTAAAGAGCTGCAGAGAAACCGTAGCCAGACTCTGACCCGTCCACTCGCACCAGGCGTTTCTCACTGTGCTTGCGTGCATAGGTGGCTGTGTGCGCGTGCACGTGTGATCGCCACGGTAATTGGACGCGAGGAGGAGGGGGGGTGGGGGGGGGAGGAGAACACGGGAGGGGCAAGGCTAAGGATAGAAAGAAAAGCCTCCTTAAGTGCACGCGCCTGTGTGTTCGAGAAGGCGGGGAGGTTGCTGTGGTGATGCTGCGATGGTAATGAGACAAGTGATGCTCTTATGAACAGGAGAAGCTAACCTGCAATCATGGGGGGGGGGGGGATTTTACCAGATCTTATTGTGACAGGCGAGTTTGCACATTTGCAGGTGGAAGCAAGGAAGCTGATGAGGGGTCTGTGAGACAATATCATCGCTCCCTGACACAAGATTGTCCCTCTTTGTGTTTCAGGGAGGCCTGTAATTACAATCTGTCCAACAGCAGGGTGCCTGCTGGGGGGGGACATCACCAGGAACCGTCTGCACTGATCTGGGGCACAGCAAGCTGTTCCCATCGTCCGGTCACTTCACCTTTTGACCGTCTGGTTACAAGGAAGCAAACCAGCAAGAGATGGTGAATAAAGGCATTTTACTGACACTAACTGGGCTAAATCTGAATATGTGCAGCCTTTGGCCAATTGTTTTGGACTCCAACTTCTGATGTCCAAATGTCACAGCTGAGTTTAGCCTGTCTGAATATGACAAACTGGGCTAAAAGTTTCCAAATAAAATAATAAATAAAAAAAACTCCTAGTGAAGAAATGTCTTTGTGAATAATATCTAAACAGGGAATTATATTTATTAAAGGAATGAATAAATGGCTAAAATTACAACTTGATACAATACAAAAATAAATACTATAATAATTGCCTGATTATTAATTGAACTAAATGAATTCATCCCTCATCCTTATTTTGACTCTGCCGAATGACAGTTTTCCTATCAAATGTTATACGTTCTGTAAGATAAAAACAGCAGGTAATTGCATAAGAGGAACTTTGTTTCATTAGTTGTATCTGCTCCGGAGCTTCACTGACTGACAGTGACACCTCAGAGGATTGTGGGTAGTCAGCCAGTCAGGGATGAGTAGCCCCCGTGGTGACAGGTGCGAGATGAAGGCTATTCCTCCTGGATAAATCAAAGAAACTCATCACTTGTTGGTGTCATGTGAGCACTCAGGCACCACATCCTGCAGGAATATCCCGAGTCCCGATGATCGGAAACACGCAGCATCACTTCAGCCCTTTTTTCTCCCACTTTAAGAGAAAAAACTGTGAAGTTGAGTGTGCGTCCTGACGCTTTAGTCAGCAAGACAAAGGGAGAAGAAGAAAGCAGAGAGATTATGTGATGTGTGGCCTAGTTTTGGAGGAGCACTTACCTCCTGCAGCCTCTGATCCAATTAGTAGGGGTGTGACTCACCTCCACACAACTGGATCACACACAGACCAAAGAAATGTCAACACAATGTTTAAATTCCCCTAAAATAAAAGACGATAAGCAACAGGTGTAAAAACAAAAAAGTGAAGGGAGTCTTTTCTCACCAGTACAGACGCATTAATGACGATCAGGGTTTAAATCCAGAAGGAAAGTAGCTGTTATGGTCTGATAGTGACCTCCGGGCTGGTCAGCAGAGAGCCGGGAACGAGACGTGGACCCTCCAGTCCGCAGCATCAGCCCGACGAGCGCTGCGCCTTCAGCTGCCTCCGGACAGTGAAGCTCGATCCAAGGCGCATCTTGAGGCGCATGTTCAGGCATGTGGCAAGTGCGCAGCTTTAAGGCTCGGGGCGCGCTGGTGTGGACTTTCAAAGTAAAACGTCGCAGGAAAACAAAGCTGCGGTGCAGGAGAGCAATGCAGCGCTTAACAGTCAATTTGACTGTATATACATGAATCTGACTTTTTTCTTAGTGGAAATACTAAGAAATTAAATCTTGATTATGACGGGTGATTTTTTTTTTTCTGTAAAACAGTTTGCCTGCAGGTCTTTGTGAGCCCAGTTTGTAAGGCTTTTATTTTGTAAACAAGATAAGACATCCCAGTGTTATTTAGTGCAGCTTGATTTTAATATGGCTCGTTTATCCGGTCATTAGGAAGCCCCCCTCTCTTGCCTCCTGCTTTATTCGGTGGGAGCGCAGCACAGAAAGACAGATCCACGTAAAAGAGGATTACATGTCTGAGCCATCTGCTCCGCCGCTGATGAACGGTTGCGTCCATATTTAGTTGCCTTTCTCTTAATAAACGATAATTTAGCTGAGGTATAATTTGAAATATTGAATTCATGATGTTTAAATGTAGTTTTAGGCGAATTTTGACAGTTGTGTGCTGAGCGTGTCTTTAAGCACACGTGGGGTCATGGCGTCAGCTTCCGCATCCCGTTTCCTTGGCAACCGAGTGTAAACGAGAATGGATTCTCTCACAGAGAGCGAAATAACGGAGATAGTGGGGCTCCAGGTCGGCAGGAAACACTCATCAGTCTCATCTGACTCTGAATCAGTGAGTTGAGAAAGCAAATCGACGGATGTTGTTGTTTTTTTCCAGAGAGGCGCTGGCGTGCAGCGGCTCAGCCGTCACTTCTCCTGGCCTGAGTTCAGCGATGAGCGCCGCCGTTTCCACCAGGAGCTGGTTTTTGATGCGGCTGTGTTCGCGGCGGAGCGCGGCTTCTCCTGGGCCAACGTGGTGCGGGCCGCAGAGGCGGTCAGGAGCGTCTTCCCACAGCTGGACGGTCAGCACAAGACTGAGCGAAGATTTCTCTGATTGTTCCCTAAATAATAAATTCAACTTTGTGCAAAACTCATCACCAACAGAAAGTTTAACAGCAGTCAGTGACTCGAGGTTTGAGTCCAAAAATCACAATTGTTCCTTTCGGCTTCAATAAAAAAAAAAATATGTTGCGCTTGTTTTATGTGAGTTCAGCCAGTTCACTGAGCCTCCTCTCTCCATCAGATGTCGACACGCTCCAGCTGGCATCTCTGCTGAGAGATGTCCTGTGCCAACAGCTGCCCGATCTGACCCCAGTACAGCGGTACGAATTCGGCAGGTATCTCACAGACACCCTGGTGGGCCGGCGGAGGCTTTTCCAGGCGGTGGTGAGAGGGGCTGCAAACTTGTCCATCGTCCAGATGGACTTAGAGGTGCAGTTGCCCCCCACGCCCTGTCCTTTGGCCGAGGTCAGCAGTGGATCAAATGCAACTTGATTGGGCTCGTTGTCAGAGCGGATAGTGGTGAGCGGTGCGTTTGTGGTGCAGGGCATGGACCTGCAGGAATGGGAGGCTCAGCAACTCAACTCGACTCTGCAGCAGAAGCAAGAGGAGCTGACGAGTCTCCGAGACGGACCCCGAGTCCTCCTGGAGAACGTCAGTGTCCCCCAGGATCAGGTTGGTCCCGTGAAACACATTTAAAGAGTCTGGATTTGTCATCCACGTCCCAGCATTCATTCCTACCTCTCTGCAGAGCATCGAGGAGTCGGTTCGTGCAGCTGTGAGGTCCACAGAAGGACAGATACTCGACAATCTTAACCAGGAGGTCAATTTGCTTGGGGATATTATGCAGCTCAAGTTGCAGCAGACAGCCATGGCCACCAGGGGGAGCCAAAGTCCTAGCTCACACCAAGCCACACCGGTGAAAGCCAACAAGCAGCGAAAAGTCAAAAAGCAGTGAAAAATGTCTGGAAATACATTTGGAATTTAAGTGAGAGGAGTTAAAAGTTTTGTTCAAAGCATTTATTTAAAAAATAAAAAGTGAGGTTTCTGTTTTGACAAGAAAAACCTGCAAAGAACAGCAAAGAGCAACCTAAACTCAAAACAGAACTAAATGCAACACTTCTTAGCTCCTGAACTGCTCATATTCAGAAGCAGAGGACTATTAATGCTAGAACCAAGTCATACTAACAAATACCTATTCACAAACAATAAAAATGAAAACAAATGCAAGTGCAAAGATCAAGTAATTCCTGAAAGCCTGAGTTTTTGAAGGCTTGGCTGACTATCTATGCAGCACTGCTCCCCAAGGCTTTCTATGGTTACAGCACTGGAGGTAAAGCTTGTCAGTGTTCCAGTACGCGACCAGTTGGAGTGCCAGCTGGTGGTGAGGAGGGCAGAAGTGCCACGTAAGGCCGGGAACACACTCGCAGCTACAAACACACTTACAGTACATTCGGAGAGACACGTCGGCTCTCGTAGGAGTTCAGCAACATGTTCCAATAAAGTTCAAGTGAAGTGAGGTGCTTGGAGATGCTACTAAATTCTGTGAAAGGTTCAGAGGAAGCCCGACTGCTGGAGGAGGCTCAGTGGGCTTGTGCCAGCTGGTTGCCCATAGCGATGTGCGTCAGCATGGTCTGCACCAGCGCCGTGAGGTCGTACTCGTGCTTCCAGCCCCAGTCCTGCCTCGCTGCGCTGTCCTCCAACGCCATCGGCCAACCGTCCGCTGAGGAGAGAAAGGCGGGCGGTCTCAGGTGCACTTAACACAGTGATGTACGGCTGCTCGTCTTACCGATGGCCTGTCGGACTGGATCCACGTTGTAAGTGACCTTCAGGTCAGGTAAGGCTTTCTGCATCTCGCTCGCCAGGTCCTGTGGCGTGAAGCTCATGGCGTTGATGTTGTAGGTGCGGCTGGACAGCGTGGCCGCCGGAGCCTCCAGGAACTCCAGCGTCGCTCGGACGCAGTCGTCTGGACGGGGCCGAAAACGACGGTGAGCAGGAGGAACTGCTGACTCGGCTTTACCGTCAAAGAAGAGGAGCGCGGCGTACCGATGTACATCATGGGAAGCCGCGTGTCACTGCGCAGGTTGCACTCAAAGTGTCTGGTTTTTAAAGCTGCGTGGAAGATCTGGACGGCGTAGTCTGCAACCACACCGACAGCACAAAGGTTCTGAGAACTTTCGAGAGGTTCCTGTGATTTCAGAGTGCTGTCGGCTGACCTGTGGTTCCTCCTCCAGGCTGGGAATCCGCCGAGATGATCCCCGGATACCTGAGGCAGCGGAAGTCCAGGCCGTACCTGTGGTGGTAGTACTGCGAGGAGGAAGCAGACGGAGATGACCAGCAAAGAGACGCATTCGAACCAGGAGAGACGCACGGGGGTCTCACCTCCCCCATCAGCTCGGCGTGGACCTTGGCCACCCCGTAGATGGTGCGGGGCCTCTGCACACACAGCTCGGGCGCGGGGTCCCTCGGCGAGGACGGACCGAAGGCACCGATGGTGCTGGGGACAAACACACGCAGACCATGTTCGGTTGCTATGTCTAGTATGTTATGGAGACCTACGAGGAGAGAGAGGCCGTGCGTGAGCATCCGACACGCGATCCAAAGTGACTTTGACAGCCGCCGGCGAGGCACGCACCCGTGATGTTGACGTCTTTGGCCAGCGCCACGTTGCTCTCGCCCACCGCCGACAGCACCGACGAGTAGTGGACCAGCCAGCTGATGTCGTTGTTGACCACGATCTCCCTCAGGTTCTTGAAGTCCAGGATGTCCGAGAAGATGAATGGACCTGCGGAGGACACACAATGGAGAGCGTGTCCGCGCGCTCATCTGTGGAAGCTTTCACCCCGCGACGCACATGTGTTTTGCATTTGTGTGGCCTAAGTGAGAGCAGAGCTTGTACAATGAAGCAATTCAATGCGATTCGTTGGTGCTCTTCAGCGCGAACACATGTCTGAAGGTTGCAGCGTGTTTTGGCCCACAGGGTCGACTGACAAGCGAGCGATTGTCTCCAAACCTCTTGTGAGTTCCTCTCTGTTAAGGTACTTTACTCTGGAAAGGACCACCTAATGTTTTATTCTGAAATCTGTCACTGAATTGAATTAAGTCATTGATGTTTACCTCCAGATTGCAGCTGAAAGCAGCTGTAGTCAATGTTTTATGTCCAAAAATGACTGTACCATTGTGGTGGACGTGGCGGGGAGGTTTCCGGATGTCAGACAAGATCACATTGTTCTTCCCGAATCGCCTCCTAATCACACACAAGCCTGTGTTACGAATTGTCACAAACAATATGCTCTGTGTGTACACGATGCGAAAGTGAATACCGCAGCAACTTGGCCAGACCCGCGCCGAGCTGTCCAAGCCCTCCTGCGACGGTGAGAGAAGAGGAGGGAGTGGTTACCATGGAGATGAGGCCAACACAGATGCTGGAGACTCTACGCCAGAAACCAACCGGTGATGAGGACTTTGGGGGGCTCAGCAGCAGTGCAGGAGCAGAAGTGGCGCAAACTCCCAGCATGCCCTACTGCAGCTCTCAGCATCGTTGAAGGACCTGGAAGTTTAAATCAGGAACCCATGACATCAAATGACCGTATGGTGTTTAAATTCACTGGCAGGTTTGTATCTCCCAGTGTTGATCAATATCTGTGGTTCCAGAGTGTGGGAGGGTCACACTACTCCCCATTTATCCCCCCAGATTAGCCTCTCCACACTTGCTCTAAATATAGATGTGCACTCAGGACCACTTTGTTAAGCTGCAATCAGATTAATGTGCGGCACTGACATGAACATGTGCGGCAATTCTGCACAGTGCATGAACAAAATCAGCCAAACTATGCATCAGATTTTAACGCCAATTTATAGAAACATGTTGCACGTTTGAAGTGGACATTCTGACTTATGTAAAAGCAGGACAGTAACGGACGTGTTCGGACAGCAGGTCCATTATCTTAGCTCTAACGGTCAACCGTTGGAACCGCGCAGCGTTAACCGCGGCGGTGTCACCGGAGCTCCAACATCCGCCGCAGAGGAGGTGGGAACGGGCGTCTTACTTGAACCTGAGCCGGCTAAAAGGAGGCAGTGGTCGGTGGTCGCTGCTGAGGGTCCTCCGATTTGTCATCAAACAAGCCAAGGGGGGAGAACGGAGTGACCTGCGCTGTGATTGGCTGGCGGCTCAGGAGGCTCGGCGACGCAGCTGTCAAAATAAAACGTCAACGCCCCGTGACGGGACTTTCATAATAAAACTTTAACATCGGTGAAAAAACTGCATTAAAATCTAAATTAGAAGTTTATATATAGTTTACATCCTCTACTTCAGTTTTTTGAAAATTAAGTACTTTAAAGAACAAATAAATTAAAACAGACATGGGTTGTATTTATATATATATTAATCATGAAACAAGGCAATTGTTGCAGGAGTTTCCACTAACTTGGTGTATTGACTTGAAAATTAATTTGATTCATCCTAGATTACCACTTTGGGTTTTTGGGGGGTCTGTTCGGGGCCATAATGACCTTAAGGGGCGATTTCAACTGCAGATCAATTAAACGTAAATCCCAGTCGCGCATGCGTACAGTCAGTGTCTCCGAGGACGAGAAATCAGTGAGGTCAACCGTTGCATATGTCCAAAGTTGGTACTGCAGCTTCATCAAGCGGACCAGAAGATGAAGTGTTGTTATAGAGCGTTAATTGATGAGTGGCGTCGAGGGAAAATCACATTTTCAGGAGACACCTTCTAAAGTAAGATATTGAACTATGGAAACATCATAAATATTAATTGTTAGGTGAAAAAAATTGATCTATTTCTATGTATTTTAGCGTTGGGAGAGAAAACAAGCGACTTTTTGCCAAGGAGCAAGTGCGCAATAACAACAAACGGCTGAGAAAGGGAGAAATTCACCTCACAAGACTGAAGACAAGCTTCTAACTGTGAGTCAGATACTTTACTTTTTATGAATGTTAAAGTTTGCTCTGAGCTTTCAGGACTTTTTTCTGTTGCGACCTTATATTCTCATGTATCGCTATGACAATAACATAAACTCAAGTCCTCAAGGTCGAAAAAATGTGAATGAAAGTGAACTTTTTCGTGTGAAAATGTAATTGGCTATTGTGAATTTGATGGCAACTCATGTGAAAGTGAAACAGCTCAAAAAAAGAGTCAAAATTAAGTATTTATTGCAGAAAAAATCGATGACTTCCGTTTGTAAACAGAGAAACGCAGCGAGCTTTCAGGAAGTCCTGCCGCGACACACCTGAGGCCAATTAAGGCTTAATTAGGTCACGAGCTCAGGCCAGCTGATTGGCGTCATGACGACACAAGGGGGCGTCAAAGCGACGAGCGTAAATAAGCTCAGTGCAGAACAACCCTCCATAAAACATAAAATCTGCATCACCAGCAGTACATGTAATTGACTGGTGCTCAATAGAAATAGATGTTTATTCTATTGAGCTCTTTAGATACGAGTAAACTACGTAGATGCCGTTATTCACAAGATGCGGGGGTATTTATTTCAATGGCCGCATGGAGCCACAATGTTGTTACTCTAAAAACACTTTGTGCTCAGGCCTGTCCCAACTTTTTGGGGCTGTTTTGCTGCCATCAAGCTCACAATGAGCTATTTGTTTTCTCGTGGAGTCATGTAAACAGTGATGTTTATTTCAAAACTCCACATAAAAGATGAAAGAGAGATGTCACAACACTACATACAGATGAGCAAGTATTACACCCCAGGGCAGCACACACCAAGAACACAAAGTTCCATTTCATTTTGCTGACCAACTGCATCCAAATGTGCAAAAGGATTGTGTTAAATGCAGCTATGGTGTGTGTTGCAAAGCAATGTATGGCTTGTGGATGAAGCATCCAGATCAGGCTGGGTGCATTGTGTCATTGTGCGCTTGTCATGTTGTTGTGAACATCTCCCGGAACGATGACAGATGTGATTAAGGTAAGTTGAGACGTGTTCGCGCAAACCCGGAGAAATTAATGGAACAAATCTCCCGCCTGTAATTAAGATGAAATCCGGCGTCACTTCTAACCTTGCCCCTGCTAATTAATGTACCAGTGATTTATTCTCCGTTGCATGCTGGGAGATTAATCTGTGTCTCGCCTCGCTTACTGAGCGCTGGACAAGTGCACACACACACATTTACACACAGACACACTGCAGGGAAGATATAAACATTCATCTGCTGTCTGCTGATTGTTGGTTTTAATTGTGTTTTTGAGTCACTCCAGTGGAAATGAGCTTGTTGTTTTAGGTGGATGTGAGTGCATTTAAAGCTTCTGGTTCTTCTCTGCTTCTTATTTGTACACTTGTGATGATTTCTTGCTTTTGTGCAAGTGTTGCATTGAGGCTTCATTGTAGAAGAGCAGTGGTTGGCTCTGTTGCTTCTGCAGGATGCAGTTGTCTTCTTGTACCTTTGGGTTTTATTGAGCTTACTTCCCTTCAATTGTACTGCAAAATGTGGTATTTTTTTGTGGAGTGAACGGTGTGTATGTGTGAGTGATGCTGTCTGTCACAGTCCAACAAATGTAGTTGCTATGCCTCTTTTCAGCCACGAGGTGGCATCAGAAGTCTATAAATGCTCAGAAGACCAGCATTCCTTCCTGCTCACCTTCTCCCTCACACACACAGGTCACATTTCAGTTGTACCTCCTCTAAATAAACCTCTTTGAGTACCACTTATTAAAATATCATAAAAAAAACATGGAGGAATGTAGTTTTTTCTTTATTTTTTAACCACTAAACCAGTCACGGCTTGACGAACTCAATGCGATTTCTGTTTTTTTTGCAAGTGTGTGTGTGTGTGTGTGTGTGTGTGTGTGTGTGTGTGTGTGTGTGTGTGTGTGTGCATTGTGTTTTAACATTTGCTGCTGCTTCGCTCATCGTGTCTGAAGAACAATGAGCAGAAAGGTTACACAAACTGAATGTCTTATGCTGGAAATGAGTTGGGCAGGATTTATCCATCAGGTCCTGTCCTCGCTCCCCCTCTCCCCCCCCCCACCTCCTCCCTCCCCCCTCCTCCCTCCATAACTCTGGATGTAAACCAATTTTTCTCGCCGATTCGGTTCCAGCCCTGCAGAACGGGCCACAATAGATGATGCATGTCTTTTTGTTCCCAGGCTTAAATAGCCTCCGTTGTTTTTGCTGCTTTGGAGGACTGCCAGATGTGAGAATATGTTCGCACATTGTGGCTTTGTGCTGAGCGCTCGGACGTTGAAGCGGGACGCCTTAACCAAGAAGATGTTCTTTGTTTTGTGCGCGCGGAAATAATTGTTGTTTGCACAGACAAACGTGAACGTAATTACTCATCTTTTTCGGCGGAAACAAAAGGGCCTCCGGTCTCCACAGGACAGTCGCATCCGCTGGCATTTTTAGCTGGTCTGTAGTGAACCGTGGTGAGCACATCCAGTGTCCATTTCTACTGAAAACTCTTCTTTAATTTCAATCTATTGACTCAAGAGAATAAAGCTTCATTTTCCAAATAAGAACAGTCTCATTGGCAAAATAAAAGCCTCTTGCATTCGTCGCAACTGGATTGATTTGTTTTGTTTTGGTGATTTCAGCTGAAACCGCACCAACACAACTCACTGTGACTCTGTTGCATTTAATAGAAGTGTGTTGCGGCGTGTCCGTCCGGGAAACGGTGCTCAGCTCCAGCCAGCGTCCCTCCTGGTTCGCCATCATGCTGCTAATGGGATTGTAGTGGGGCCTATTTATTGCCACGAGGGAATTGAGGCCACATACAGTGGGTGAGGGGTTAATTACAAACAAGCGATGGGGTCAGAGGTGTGTGTGAGTGTGTGTGCGTGCTTGTGGGGTGTTCATGTGATGGCCAGAGGGCCGGCCCTCCGGTAATGGGGGGCGGATTTAAACAAGGATCCTTGGGAGAAGATTTATCCGCCGGCTGTGACACGGCGACAAATAGTGCTGATAGGTGAAGGCCTCTCGCTGGAGAGTCCAGTCCACATGACGAATGGCTCGCGCGTTCCTCGCTGCAGGTGTGTGTGAGTGTGTGTGAAATAGGATGCCAGACAATATTCACTTATCACTGAGTCAGGTCCTTACTCCAATCCACTCCTGACATCCAGCAGAGACCAGCTCGCTCCTCTTGTTTTGTCCATACCTCTCTCTCTCTCTCTCTCTCTTTCCCTCCTATCTATCTCTCTTCTCTTTAATACTCCCCCCCCCTCCTCCCTCCTCCTCCTCCTCCTCCTCCTCCAGCGCTCTCAGCAGTATCTCCCGAGCCTCTCAGCTCCCATATTACACTGGCAGATAAGAGAAGAGAAGGGCCCGACTGACAGGAACCCCAAATTAATTTACAAGCAATGATGCCGTTCCCGGCCTGATAGAACAGTCTTTATACAATATGAAGGGACGGGGAGTGACGCCTCGGAGGCTCCGCTGGGGAGGGAGAGAGGCCGTGCTATCTTTGTAATTATAGGGTGAGACCTTGATCCTTCTCTCTCTTTCTGTCTCCCCCCTGCTTCCTCGCACACTCCCCTCTTTTCTTCCGTGATAAATGTTGCAGCAGAAACCCGGGAGACAAATCCGAGCTTAGTGCTCGGCCGATGAAGAAATCAGCTCCGTTTCTTTCTCAAGGTTTTCCTCATACTAAGCAGGATTTGATACCAGGATAAAAAAGAGAGCGAGAGAGAAAAAACACACCACCAGTTTCTATGGTTTCATATTCAATTATCACTATAAATTATGGGATTACGCCACGAAATCCTGGCCTGCATCAGTCAGAGTTTCAACCGTTTCCAGACTCAGTGTTTACTCTTGGGTTGTATTTATCAGACTCAGAATGTGATAAATGGCCCTGTTTTAATTTGACCTCATAGTTCAGTTCAGGTTGCTTCACATGAACGCCTTGGCTATCAGGAACTTAACCTTCAAAATAAAATCCTTTAAACGTTTTCCATCAGTTTGGCAATAATTTAATGTTGAGGACAGGAGGAACTTGGTGATTTTGACGATTTCACAGGTCAGAAGTTGCTGTCGAATACATCATGAAAAATACTTCTATTTCATGTCATTTTCTGTATTATTTTTGTCTTTAGGCGGCACTGTTTCCAACATCCTCAGCTACTTTTCTGAGGGAAGAAGCCAATAAGGCAGAAAGGCAACAATCAGGCTTTATGAAACGAAAGAAAACAAACCAGATTTGATCTTATATACCTTTCTTTTTCGAATTCTTAGACCACTTTATTAGATAAGACAAAATTCAATTTATCCTGAAGAATTTTGTTTCATCAGATAATTTTTTGATCTTTTTGATTTGGTGTCTAGTCTTGGAATAAAAATTATAGCAAAATAAAAAATAAAGCAGCTGTTGTTAGTTTGGTTTTCTCTGAATTTTTGGGTGTTTCTGTACATTTTTAAACATTCATGGCGTTTATTTGTGTACGTTACAGTTCAGCTTGTTGCTTTTGAAGAACAGCGCTTTCTTCCTCCTCAGTCTCTCCCACCGCTGCACTCGTTGCCCGATTCTCCACAGCTCCGTGGCCTAATAGGCTTACCGCGCGGCAGAACCTAAAGAAACCTTAACTGGATTAAGGAAATCAGTTTTCCAGTTTATATACCGTTCATTAGCCGCTGCCAACAGTTGTTGTTGGACCGCAGCTTCTACTATGGGAGCTATTAGAGCCCGAGCTTTTTTGGCGCGCATGCTTCAAGGTCCCCTGACGATCCCCGCAGAAATGAGGAAATAATACGCTCTGGATCCAAGCTGGCGCTCAGACGTCGCGCTCGCTCAGTGGAGGGCTGCTCCTCCAGTCCTGGGCTCGCTCAGAGCTTCGCCGGGATCTGGGGCGCGCACGGTCGTCGCGTCAGGCCAAGTTTTTGCCTCTCTCTTTGCGGTCGTCTGACCGAACAAAGAGACAAAACGCCATCTCAATGTGGAACCGCAGCCTCCATGTGTTGTTTCCACAAATCTGGAAGGAAAGTGAGCAAATACCTCACGCTCTCCTGCCCGACTCCACCAACATCATCATCGGCATCGACTGCGACTCGCTATTTTCCTATTAAATCGCCAAATTGAGATCCGCCCGTGTCACCGGGTCGCGTGCTGCCAGACGAGTGTGATTAACACTCCCGAGCTGAGACTTTTCCATGTTTCACCACCCCGCGTCTCACCAACAGACCCCATAATGACATATTTATTCAAATACATCAGTGCAACTCTTCTGGCAGCCAGATAACCGATAGAAATATCATCTGCGTGTTCCTGCCGGAGCACAGACGTGTATTTGTCCGCATAGTTTCAGAGCTGAATGCTTTGCGGGCTGTGAAATGGACTAATTTGTTGGAGAGGGCAGCTGCACACAGTCCAGCAATCCGACACAGGCAGAACCGGGTTATCGCGTTAATGCTGGATTCTCAGCTTCATCAGCTCCAGACGGGGATTTATAAACACTTAATCACTTCTTCTTTCTTGTTTGGATCGTGTGGAGCTGTTTATTCGGGAAGGATTGACGAAAAAGGAGGTTGTTTTGGTACTCACAACTTCATTTGGTATATTTAATGCATACAGTGGGCGCTGTGATACCTTTATACAAGATTTAATCACAGTTCAATGTCTTTACACTCAAGGACATAAATGATGATGTTTTCTCTCTTAATTCTCATGAATAGACTTGTGTATAGGTGCAAGTGGAAGGGAAAAAAAGCGCGGCGTGAAGGTTTTGGCGGCGAGACGAGATGAGCGACTCACGGCGCCGCAGCAGGATTGTGCCGCCGCGCCGCGCCGCTCGGCTCGGCTCAGTTCCTCGCCGAGACGCACAAGTGTAAATCCAAAAGCTGAAAACTCCATTAGGCCAAGTCAGTCATGCATCCGTGTGCTCCAGTGCCAGACAGCTCTGTAAATCAGCCTCCCCTTTTTCTAGCTCCACTGAAGAAAACAATATGGGTAGTGTCTGGGTACTGAGCATCGGGCCCTTGGGTTACACACACACACACACACACACACACACACACACACACACACACACACACACACACACACACACACACAC
>JASSRZ010007459.1:0-31136 GCA_032164315.1 Malacoctenus gilli | reverse complement strand
ACACACACACACACACACACACACACACACACACACACACACACACACACACACACACACACACACACAAATGCTCATTCATTGCTGCCCCTACAGAGTCAGAGGTAGTGACTGTCCCACTTCCTGCTGCTCCATTGTTGCAGTTTTGTTGTTTGAACCAAATAGTAACACCCCTACATACACTCACAAATACAGAGCTTTTTAAATGAGAAGTAGCGACATACAGTAACAAATGTTTCGATTCATGACTGGAGACAGATTGAACCCAGACTCGCCAAAATCAACTGAGTTAACAGAAACACCATGTGGAAGTCCAGAAATAAGTTTATTTCGGTTTGTCAACAGTTTAAATAACAGGACAGAAGACATCTGTCACCACACACACACACACACACACACGCACACACACACACATACACACACAGGCTTCTGAAAAAAATACAAAGAGAATCAAAATACAACAATCTCATAGTCTCTCCCAACAATCACAGGGATTGCGTGTCACTGCAGTGAGGGTACGGTAAACATCCATGTCAATGCAGCATCAGCCGACAGTCCAAGGAGTGTCTGGAGTGGAGTTCAAGGGGTACAATCCCAGTAATGCAGATTGTTTGGCACTGAGTGGTACTTTGAGGCAGGGGAGACCACGCAAACGTGAATAAAATCAAATTCACTTGTGACTGTGGGAACATTCATCACAGTTCTGTTATTGGTGTGAAACTGCTGACCGAAGCTCCTATTCAGAACGTCCAGTCTTTGGGCTTTCACTTTCACCCCAGGTTTCCTGACCATCTGGGGGGGACAGATATTTTTTTGTACACAGAGGGAAGTTTCAGTCAAAGTGTCTCTGTTGCCTAACACCAGAAGAAATCCTGACAATGATCAAAAGGAAGGGAACGTCTGACCACCTGTCTGATTCTCACATGTGGCGGGCACACCATTCATGCATAACAGGCTTCAAAATAAAAGCACTGGGCAGTTTTCCAGGGTGACAGCCGGTTCCCTTTCTGGCAGGCTTTATGGGGGTCTCTCCAAAACACTAAGTAATGCCTCTTTGATCTTGGTGGTGAGCTGAAGGCAACAGTTAAACCAGTCATAGATTCACTAATTTATTTCTGCATTTTCTCCCTCAATGATAATTATTCTAAAAGAATAAGTCTTGTCCCACTTTTTCATGGAGTTACACTTTGCCAAACAAACCCCATGAATGCAATCTCCTCAATAGACCAAAGCTCCCCTGCTTCAAAAGTAACTCCCAACTCCAGAGCAATCAGTGGCCCAGGACAGAAATGCCAGAGCCAGCAGTAAACAGGTGGCTGTGTGTGGGTGTCGGTAAAGTGTAGGATCAAAAATCTACTGCATGTTAAGGAACCAGAATGATCAATGACTGCATAAATAACTCGCATGAAAAAACAAATGACAACATAATCCAGGTTCTGCTAAAGCTTCCGAAAGACGAGGCTGTGATCTGTGACGAGTTTGAGCACAATGAAACAAGCGGGTGAAGCTTGCTGCTGCCAGGACGAGGAGGAACATTGAGAAGAAACATTAGGGAGAACCATGGAGGGGAACCATTGTGACCTTTTTCCCCATCAGTACCTACTGAGCCTGGTTCTGCACGACTCCATCTGGTTTCAGAGGCCTGGTAGCCATTACCAGATACTTTCTTGTGGCCATTTTCGCTGCAATTCAAAGCGAGCGGGAAACGTGACGTCCAAAGACTACAGCTGGTCAACAATCCAGCAGTCGTGACAGCAATTTGCATTGAACACACTTTTGTAGAATATCCGTGAAGGAGATGGAATGGTGTGAAACACCGCAATGGGATGAGAGGTGGGTGTGCCATGGTGTTTACGTGATGGCAGTAAGCTTCACTTTGGCGCCCTCTGGTGTTTACTGAGGCCATGTCTTGGCTGTGGTGTCCCGAGGAAGGCTGACGAGGTACTGATGGAAAAGTGCAATATGAAGGACTTTGGGAGATCATTTGGGGTTTCATGGGAGAGGTGCATTTTTATGCAAAGTTCTTAGTGTCAAAGTGAATGTGATACAGAGGAAAGATTTTGAGCAATAGCCTCAGATCACAGGCTTGTTCCTTCAGCTTTGACTTCGTGAATGTTCTCGATTTCTGAAAGCCAACAGAGCTCCTGGAAGGAGTTTCTGCTCTCGCTTGGCAGCGGCCACAGAAAGGTGCAAAATTCTAACCTCCCCTAAACACATCACACATCAAAACTTTTACTTCATGCCAGAAAAAAAATACTGCATAGATAACTGCAAAGGAAAGAAAATGGTGAAATATATAGTCAAAACAAATTAAATACGAAAATATATATATACAGTGGTTTCAAATTATTTGCTGTGCTGGTGCACGTCATCATGTGCATGATTATAGCCACTTTTTTGGGGGTTTTTTTGTGTATTGATATAAATAATCCAAGTGTTCCTCTCAATACTTCTCAAACTGCCAAGACCACCAGGCAGAAAAGATTAGGGAATGAAATTTATCACGAGGTTCCAGAACTGTTTTGCAACAAAGCAGCTGAAACCAGCAGACATGGAAAGATCCAACTGAATTGTGGAAACAATGAGGTTTCTGCTCAATGCAATGTACAAATAGATCAGGGCAGTCAGACTCCATTTTTTTTTTTTTAGGAGCCACATGCAGCCTAAAAAAGATAGATAAGTGCCAGAGTGACATTATGCCATCATTGCCTTAAGCTGGCGACAAGAAGTTTCACTTCTCACACGTCTGTTGTCGTAAGGTCGCTAACTTTGTGTAATCATCTGTCTGACAGTATCACTGCCATCTGCCAGTCAGTTTTGGGCCTTACTGCTTTGTCACGACATCAACTTTGACTACAATGTAAGATGCACTCCTACCGTTCTTGTGACAAAATGTGTTTTTCTCAACCTTTGATGTCCTCTTCTGTGAGTGCGTGTGGGTGCGCGCGTGTGTGTGAGATGCAGGGAACCAGAGAAATCACGACATGACTGACAAAACAAGTAAAACAATAATGCTAACTAAACCCTCACAAATAAACGTGCTTCAACACTGTTTGTTTCTTCTTGTCAGCAATGAAAAAAAAACAACAAAAGAAACTTGATTTAAAAAACAGAAGGAAACAGGTCAGATTTCCATGTGTCACTATTAAAAGACTGAAATTGATTGAATACCGAAAGACAATCATCACAAATGATAATATTGCAAATTTTAAGTGCACTGAAGGTGGACTCATTGCAAATACTGGTCAATTTGACACAACAGTTTACCATAAAACAAAGTAATGGCCAGAATGTGAGACAACAATCTTGATTTGGTGTCTAAACTGCCTCAACTTAACGGTCAACTAAATGGACATACAACTCATGGGGCGTGTTTCTGTAAAACCAGACGGCGCCACAAGGCGGAGTCTTGAGTTGATTGGTAAAAAGAGTAAAAAGCTGCCGCTGTTGACTCCCTTTGCTGCTACAGTAGGAATAGAAACCCTGATCTTCAAATATTGAAGCTTCTAGTTAGAACTGCTTCTGGCTGTTGGGTTGGCGGAGAACATTTGTGACCAAGTTATTTGGTGCTCATGAGATGAACATGATTAATACATGACAGTCGTTCAAAGACTTGCTTGAGTGACACCACTGCTGCCTCTCCTTCTGATGTCAGTGTTCCCATATTGCCAGTGAGGATTTCAAAGCAGTTAAAGGTTGCTGGTGATTCAATGTTTCAGTCCAACTCAACTTAAAAGACAACGTGCCACTATTTCATGGAGGAATTTCAGCAGCTACAATGCTGGCAAGCGAAGTGAGCTCGCGTCTCCGTTTAAAAAACTGAAAAGTACTCTATATGAGGGAAGCAACTGCGAGGGCTGAACAACTCAAAAGGTAATGAATGCAGCTCATGACAGCTTCATCTGGAAGAAACCCCCCCCCCCCAAGAAAATACATGCAGAGTTCTGTTTGTTGCTACGATTATTTTGATTAAGAAAACAAATTAGGTTCTCTGCATTCATGATGGGAATCCGATCACACATATACGATGAAGTGAACAGTGCTGCAGGTCCTCAACGCCGTTACTTTTCAGGCGAGAGGTAACGCATTACCTTCATATATTATTATTAGGCTAATTTAAGCTGTGAATACTTTGGGTGATTGCCACACTCGGAGTGGGTGCTGTAGACCCTCACATTCTCACGTTTGCCGCCTCTCACTCTTGACTTGCAACTGCCTCCTGTCAGTTGTGTGCTTTCTGGTCTTCAGTCAGCACGGCCTGGTTAAACGTTACTGGTTTTGCTCTTGCCTTTGGCCCCGCCGCCTGGGCTGCCTTTACCCTCTGCCTTCTTGCCAGGTGAGTTGTGACAGACAGAGAGCTTAAGAGCAGAGGCCGACTGAACCCCGCTGGTGTTGTTGTTGTGGTTTGCGTTTCCACTCAGCGTTTCCATGATGGAGCGAAAGGCCCCGAAAGGCCGCTTGCCTTCAGAGCTGCCAGTTGGAGTCCTCTCCTTCCCCTGGTGCCCTTTGGTGGGCTCTGCTTCCTGACCGGAGCTCTTGTGGACCTGTTCGTCGAAGGTCACCCTCAGTTTGAGGTTCTGGGAGGTCTTCCTGCGAGACGAGGGCGATTTCAGGGCGCTCTTGGGGCTCGTTGCAGCCTTCTGCCCGTCGTAGACATCAGCTGAAGTGTCTGACGTTTTCAACTCGGCTGCCTCTGGATCGCAGGATGTGGGGGAGGGATTGTAACCGATGCTGTCCACAGACTTTGACCCACTCAGAGAAAATGACAACTTCTTCTCAGCGGAGGACGATGACGCCGATGCAGGCAGTTGCTTCCTTATCACGAGGTTGAGGTGGTTTGACACTGGCTCTTCCTCTGTGATGGGTAAGTGGCACGGCCTGTCTGGCCGCGGCGCGCCCGAGGGCGGGGCTCCTGGCGCTTTAGCCTCCTCTGGTGGGTACCCATCTGAGTCAGACTCACTCAGAGAACGCTGCATGATCTGCTTGAGTCTGGCTAGTTTAAGCTCTCTGCGCTCCACCAGTCCCGGCCTGCGGCTCCCAGTGGTTCCGGGGCCATCTCTGCTCAGACCTGCTCCCGGGGGCCCCCGCTCCCTGGGACAGAGCGTCTCCGACATGTCCTTCCCAAGGAGCTGTCGCAGCACAGAGTCAGGGGCCACACCCCCCTGACGCACCAACCAGTGACCGTCCCCAGGAGTCCCCTCTGCAGTCAGCATCATCTCCGGCCAGACGTCCCCTGAGGGCTGATGGGAGCTGGAGTCCAGAGGGGGGAGAGAGAAACCCTACTCAATTAGTCCTTTTAAAAAATGTACGTTGCCTCTGGCTTGTAAAATCAAGGCCATGAGTTTTACCACAGACATTTAGAGTTTGGATGACAGTCCTGTAAGTAGGCTGTGTTCAGCCTTACAGTGCAGTGGACTGACAAGGACTTCAAAATGAAAGAAAAAAAAAGCCGGACTGCACATGCACGAGTTTACAGGCTCACACTCTACATCTGACTTCTCAGAGCTTGAGGCACAAATTCGGAAGGAAAAACGGACGAAAAAGACCACGGATGAGGACATTGCAGTAACTGGATGCACTTATTTTTTTTTGCAGGGACCAACATCTCTACAAAAAGAGAGCACGTTCCAATATTGCTGAGATAATCATTTCAGGCTCCATGCAGCAGCACAGACAGTGAGCGCTTATTCAGCTCAGCCACTCACGTCCTGGATTACAAAAGAAACAGAGAGAGCCGTTTAGCTTTGTGAAGAGAGACGTGCATCTTGAAAACGAAATACACTTTGAGGAACTGGTGTTTATTGTCTTTACCAATAGAGGAATCCAACTGTGTCTATCCAACTATTATTTACCATTTTAGAGTTTTGTCTCTGGAAGAAAGTAAGGAATGTCCAAAAGAAATCTGCTTAAAGCACTCAATATCAGTGGAATCATGATAATTTATCCTCATGACCCCAGTTTGCTTTATCAGTGCATCTCTGCTTGTAATGATACACTCAACGCATAAACCCACAATACACTCCAACAATGATAACATCTCGTATGTCAAGACTTTTGCCATTTCAGGATTGTTTTTCACGAAATCACATCAAGAACATTGAAAGATTTCAATGACGATGTGCTTGTCTTGAGAAGTCCATGCTGACCTGGATTAAGTGGCAACAGGATTTAAGTCATTGAACTGCAGTGATTAGTATGTAAATTAGGGCACCTAATGTGTGTCTATTACCTGGGTGATCTAGAGGGTGTCCCCTCTGTCTTGTTGGGGTCAATCAGTCTCTGCAGCTGCTTCTGCAACACCATCCTCTCTGCTGCTTGTCTGCAATAAAAACACATAAAAAACCCTTACACACAGGCCTCAGCTGGTCAAACTGTTGGCATTTCCTGGTTCGGAGTAATAATCTGTGATGCCACAAAAGCGACCAGGCCTCATGAAGCCTGTGACTACAACTGGCTCAGGTCATCCTGGACCTTCAGTCATTGAGGGTTAAAAAAAAACTGCTGGGAGACTTCCTTTAAGACTCCAAGTGCCTTTCTGTCCCTAGACCTTCAGTTGTCATCACTGCATGTAACAAACCCTGTGTGCGTTTCCCTCTTCATGTCTGTTCTCAAGACTTGTTTTTCTTTCCTATCAACTTCCCACTCGAGTCCCACTGGTTGCACAACCAAATCATTGTAGACAAGTTGCGAGTCTCCAGACATCACTTTTTGAAATGTGCCACTTACTCATTGAGCTGTTTGGTGAGTTTGACGACCTGTGAGGCGAGAGACATGCAGGTCTCCACGACGACCAGGTAACGTGCGCAGGTGGTGTGCCCCTGCCGCTCGGCGCTCTGGGAGGGGCGCTCCCCCTGCTGGTTCTGGACGGTCACGTTTGAGCCATACTCTACCAGCGTCTGGGACACAACAGGGCACGTTACGGGGATGGAGCACACGTTTAACACATGCCGACTCTGGCTTCCACAGTTGTATCATTAATGTTAGTTTGAGGCAAGGATGTGCTGGCATTAGGTGAGATGCAGCAAAGATTCAGCACGGTTCTTTTATTTGAAACAGACATCAGGCTATCAGTGCCCGTGGAGCTAACAGGAAGCAGACAAGACTAATAATATCCGCCCTGCATCAGCGGGGTGTGCCGCCCACCAGGAAAACAGCACGCAGGTCCCAGTGCAGGGGAGCCCCACTTCTCTTTTTATGGAGACCTGTGGCTTGGCTGCTGGGGGAGGTTCCTGCTGTTGTCCCAGCAGGGTCTCAGGCTGGAACAGTGGCATACCTGGATGCAAGTGAGGTGTCCATACTGAGCTGCCACATGAACAGCAGTGTTTCCATTCTGGTCCACTTCGTCCAGAGATATGGCCTGCTCCTGCATGAACTGAAGCAACCACAGCAGCACCTTCTCCTGCATACACGGAGAGGAAAAAAAAAACATTCCAACAGGAACGTGAAATATGTAAGAGTCATGAAAACTGAACAAAAACCACACAGCATCTCTGTTAAAATACAAAAAAAGTCAATGTGACAAAATTTGAAAGGGCTTTTGCACAACACAAGTTTCTGGGAAAACACTTGGCTGTTTTTATGTACAAATGGTTGAACGAGGCATGGTGCAGATGTCCCTTTAATGGAACTGAGCCGCAGAGTGTGTTACCTGTCCATAGCGGGCAGCGTAGTGGATCAAACTGGGATGTTCCCTGGTGCAGCTCAGCTCTGCTATGGCCTCTGTCTCACTCACCATCCACCTCACACACTCCAGATGACCATTCTGCAAAAAACACACACAGGCATGAGCATTGCATTTGCCGTTACAACTCAATACTGCTGCTACAGCTAAACAAAAGTGCCAATGATGTAGGTGAAACATTAGTTTGATAGGTCAGTTATCATCACATTTACAGGCTGTCAGTAAGTACATTGAGGTTTGTGTGCTTGATGGTAGTCGTACATGTCCCTGCCACACACGTGGTCCCTCTCTAGTTGTACCTACTCAGCCCTACGCTACTACTCTTAGTTTCTGTTTGCTGGTACACTTCTAGGATCTGTCAACCTGTCTGACAAATGGGTCAGATTGGGCTGCAGACGCAATGTCGACGGACTGCCCACCAATTGGTCAGGGAGTCACTTCAGCGACGCAGTGGGGATGGCGGCGCAGTTTGAGGGCTGCGTCGTGTTTTCTTTTTTCGTCTCTTAACGTGAAACAACGGGGCAGAAGGTGGTATATTGTGATGTTTGTTTGTGTGCTACGGCACAGCAGTCAAAGTCAGTAGCAGCGAGCATAACAATGCATCAGTGTCCTGCATTGCTGTTGTATGTGTGTCATACACCGCCGTTCAGAGTAAGACTGAGTGAAAAAGCAGCAACAGTTTGTGAAATATTTTAGATAGGTAAATATATTACCAGCTTTAAAATCACAATTGTAACAACAGCTTCAGCACTGTGAGACTTGATTGTTACAAACACACGTAATCATGTGCACTCGCACTCTCCTCAGTGAGCACCAGGTGGTTGTAAATCTGTTCTCCTGTTAATCTGAGAGAACAAACATGTCTGGCCGATGGGGGGGCTAATCAGCAGCCAGCACACAGCTGCCCAGCTTGTCTCCGGATAACACACTTCCTATCTTGGCATCCAATCAAGAGCATGCTTTGCTTTCGACGAAAAAAATCCTGCACAATGGGGTCCACTTCATATTCACCACTTCCTCTGTTCCTCCACCTTTCAGGGTCCCCCCCCCCAACCACATCCTGCTGCTGCCAGCGGCACCGACAACACTTACATCATTTTGATCAGAAAATGATAAACACAAACTCGCTGACCGCCTGCAAATGGCCCGACACAAGCAGGCATGATGTGTCTCACTTTTAAGGCCCTTTTCCAACCTGTTCATACAACACTGAAATTTTTTGTAATTTCCGCTGTTATGCCCATCACTGTTATGCACATCGTCGGTAACCACAGATGAAGTCTTTTCTTAGTATACTGGGTGCATAAAAACAGCTGTTCTCTGTCAGTTCTCACTTTCCAATTCAATGGTAAGATTGTGGGTCCCCGTCCACAGTCAAAATAAATCACAGTGACAAAGTCAGTAGTTCACACACAGACACACATACGACATGACGAACCTTGACTCCCAGACCGGCAGGGGTGAGCTGCTGGTTGTTTCGTTCAACGAGGCCGTCCTCCCCCATCAGGGAGGTGAGATGCTGCAGGCAGTCAGCGTGACCCTGAGAGGCCGAGATGTGAAGCAGGTTGTTTCTGTCCTCATCCCTGATCAGCTCCAGGTTATCAGCAGCCAGGTGGGGCTGCAGGAGCAGCGGAAAAAAGAACAAGATGAGGAGGGTGGGGGTGGGGGGGCGTCCATGTGAGGCCCAAACGATGTCGTCAGTCTTACGAGCAGGGAAATCTGTCCCTCTCGGACGATGTTGATGATGTTCTGGTTCTTCTTGGTCTCCTCGTCCACCTCCCCTCCTGCACCTCCAGGTCCTCCGATCACTCTTGGCCCACTTCCACCAACTGGCGCAGTAGCCCACGGCTTAGAGGCGTCTGGCCTGCTGACGCTGCACCCGGGCAGGGGAAACATGAGCCCAGGACCCCCTGGAGGCTCCCCACCAGGCCTCTGAGCCTGGGAGTCCGGGAAGACGCGTGCCGACAGCAGCTTGTCTGGAAAAATTGAGACTCGCATTATCCAGCGTTATGAAAAAGACAAGAAGAGTTGCAAGGATTGTTTTGGCCTTTACCTGCATCCGTGAAGGAAGACAGGGATGAGGAGCAGCTGAGGAGTCCTGAGGAGAGCAGCTCCGACTGGTAGCCTCCTCCTCCAGGGGAACGGTGGAGGTGGTGTAGGTCTGGGTCCATTGATTTAGACTTCCTCAGGTCTGACCACTTCACCGGCGAGAGGACACAGTACTGTGGCAAAACGTGAAGCACAAGTGACTTACTCATGGGGCTCACTACGGTTCCAAGATTTATGATGGGACAATTCAGTTAAAAGACACAGCCAGTTGCCATGTCAGTGTGTTTAATTTTTATGTCAATAAGCAAAGTCTAAGTTTTCCTGAGTCATGCTAGGCTTCCGCTCAAGCTGTTGTCATCTCTTTTTTTATACTTTATTTTTACATTTTTTCAAATGAACAAAGAACATGACAGTTTTACCAATTGACAACAAAAAAGAGAAAAACAGCAAGAAAATTGAAAAAGGGGAAAAATAAATAAATACAATGAAATAAAATAAAAAGAAATCAATATCAGTAATAATAGCTTAAAAATGAGTAAAATATAAATAACTAAGATGAAACAAAGTATACAGGAAAGAAAGACAAAAAATAGTGAAAAATAATAATTAATTACACATGTATGTCAAATTAGTAAATCTCACACAGAAAAATAAGCAACAATGTGAACAGCAATGTTCGGGGGGAGTCATGAGCATTATTTATAAGCTGTTCTCATCTTGACCACTCAAAACACACAGACGTGCTAAGTTGCTTGTTTTGTGCAACGTTTTTTGATATTCTGTGGTATTGAATCGGCAACTCTCCATTAGGTGACCAAGACAAACTCAACACTGAAGTGCTCTCAGTCATCACAAAGGCCATGTGATGTGAACTGCAGAACAAGTAAGTGACTTGCCTGCGTCTGTGAGCTGCTGCTTCCCAGGCTCAGGGGCTCGTTGTGGGATAAAGAGGAGCTCTTCATCCCTCCTCCTCGGGGTCTCTCCAGGGTCCCACCTCCTAGGTTGCTCCCTGCTACCGAGCGCTTGTCATGAGGCACGCGGGGCAGTGTGGACATCTGCTGGTTGGACTTGATGTAAGGCACATCCAAGATCTCGTCCATGTCCAGGTCATAGTGCTCCAACTCCCCAAACAGAGCCTGAGGGTTGTTCCCCCCTCCCCCTCCGCCGACGCCCAAGCACTTTGCTTTCCCTCCCAGGCCGTCGGAGGAGGTGGAGGCATTCGTCAGTTTGTCATTGCCGGCGTCATCTTTGTTGCCCTCACCCGGCTCGCCCAGAACCAGCCCCTGGCCCTGGACTTTGCCGTCACAGTCGGAGTCGGTGGTCTCCGGTTGGTGTTTCAGAGGAGAGACCCGCTTCACTGGGCGGAACTTACTGTGGGCCTCGGCAAGCCCCGTTGGTTTGATCCCCCCTCCGCTGTGGGAGGACACGCCACGATTCCAGTTGATGACTGGAGCTGCAGGGCAACGCCATGATTAGACCTGTGATGTGACCTGCATCAGACCAAACTGTCATTTTGATCTTCCTTCTCCGTTACCTGCTCTTTCCTCGGGTTGACCATCACTCCTCCGGGACAGTTCTGGGATGCTCTTCAAAGATGTCACACAATACTGCAGGATAGGGGAGGACAAGATTTTAAGAAGCGACTAGTACACTGAGACGCACTGGACCTCAGAAAATGATGTTTGCATGCTGCGTGTATCTGTGCAGTGCATGAAAAGTTTCTGGCCAATCAGCTGAAGCCCTACTGCCCACACATTTGTACTTATGACCGGCTGCACTGGGTACAGAGAGATCTTATTGGTCTACACTGTCTTTATGTTCATGTTAATGTTTTTTAAATAAGGCCTGTCAGCAGAAGGGTCACCAGTGTTCACATTATACTGACTGCTGAGTCATCAGAGAAGTCGATCTCGTCCAGGTCCAGGTACTCAGGAGCTTCCATCTTCACACCTCATCGTTGGCCTCAGCAGCAGCTGCAGAGGACAGAACAAAACACATTTGCAATCTGCATGCGCCGGCTCATCAGAGCAACAGGTTTGAGCAAAAGCCAAAGTAATCCAATTATCCAATTTTAAAATGCAAGCAACAGACTTGTTACTTCAGGTGACAGTAACACGATCGAGAATGACAGTAACCAGGGAGATGGTGAGGTCTGGCAGCTGTTGTCCAGAGCAGGTTAAAAAAAACAACCAAAAAACACCAAACACATCACAGGGACTGTAAAATGCCAACCTTTTCATCACGCTGTGCCACTATCGTGTGTGAAAGGAGCTTAAACTAATTTTATGAAACTGAATCCAAAGCATGATTATTACACAGCTTTCTGATGCTTCCAGTCATATAAACAGCAGGAGTGAAACACAAGACGTAGTTGCAGGAAACTGAACAGTCGTACTAAATTGTGCACTCAAAAATAATAATAAGATAAGATTGTATCTTTGTAGCCGAGATGACAAACTGTCGTCCAGAGAATGGGGAGGAACAGTGGAAATAACAAGTCATTTCTGTTTGCAGGAAAAATTTCCATCTAAAAAGGAAAATGTAGCATTGAATGATGATGACAGTCTTTTTCTATTCCTCCGATGCAGAGCATTTAAAACTGTCCTGCAGCCCAAAAACGTCGGCTGGACAAGCTGTTCTGATCAAAGGCAGCGAACAGCGGGATAATTGGGCCTGATCAGAGAGCAGCAGGACTCGCAGCACGCTGCACGGCTGAAGCCCCGGGCAAACCACCTGAACCAACATCAGGGCAGGGATGGGGGGGAACCCTTCAGACTCTCCACACTCCATCACTGAGACTCCCGAGCCTCTCAATGACATCGAGACCCATCTAATGAAATAGAAAGCGCATGAAACCAAACTGTGGTTGAACACAGATGGATCGCGGGACTGGTGACCCTTCGTGAGCCGACTCAACGGGACCTGAAGTGACCCGACCAGAACTCAGCCTAAATAACGAAACTTTGTCCTCCCATGGACGTCACCGGTACTAATATGTACATGAAATACCAAAAGAATCAGTTAATAACTGCAATGAGAGCATTCACAGGAAAATGGTGGTGAACATGCAGAGGACTTGTTCTCAAACGCAGGTTGTGGAGAATCCTCAGTATATCCAGGTCTGAGATGAGGGATTGGAGGAAAAACTTGATTCAACTATCTTCTATTCCCTCGACCATTTAACAACAGCTACATCTATGAACGAGGGAGAACTGTGCAGCGGCTGCCCTGGAGAGATCATGAAAATGTGCAATAACATACCAACAGCAGAGCAGTCAGAGCTCTCACGTCATCAGGTGGTGTACCTACAATAAGATCCAGATGTGTGCAGGGAGCGTTTGGTTACTTCAGACTTGTTTTCTGGAAACAAACCGCCTGTTTGGCTCACTAATTAGCTTTCGTCCCGTGAAATTGCCAGATTTAAATGTAAATTCTTAGTCTTCGCTGACGTGAGACGGCTCAACTACCAGAAGAACACTCTGGTCCGCGGAGTTTGTTGTTCTACAATCTCTGATTTAGTTCCCCAGGTTTACGGTACAGATATTCCCAGAAGTTTAATTGTTTCAAAATGAATGAATTCCCGTTGAAGGCCCCGGGGTGTTCACAGTACAGCAAACTGTGGAGGCTGTATGGAGCAGCAGAGCTGTTTTCAGACTGCGTGGGAGGGACCGCAGAGCGAAAAAGGGCCAGAACGAAAACCCTCTGATTGCAGCTTTGAGAAACACTCCAGCATAACATCCTCGATAACAACTGTTTAGACCCAGGATCAAAAATAAGACTGGCTATAAAAAACAAACTAACAGCTTTTTATAACAGAAAAGGAAAACAACAGAGGAGGCAGATTAGCGACCCACCTGAACCATCAGTACTGACTGTGCTCAACACACAACATAAAGCTGGTCTTTATGAAAAACAAAATAAAAAAAGGGGGAAATTCAAAACATTTTTCCAAATCTCACGAATTTTAACCCACACACACGGTCAAAAACAGAATTTTACGACAACCAGGGCAAACAAAAACTGAGGTTGGACTATAAAACTGCCCAACTGTGGGACAAAAAATTACATAAGGAGGAGGAAGTGGTTTTATGGTCTTTTCTCCCTGTGACAATTTAGCACAGTGTGCTGGATGATATGTTGAAGACCATTGACATGTGTGTCTGAGTTTCCCCGAGATGATTGTGTTCCTTCCTCAGTCCGACTGGAGCTGCTGAACACGGGACCGTCTCGTTGTGGGGGGGATGCTCCTTCATACGCTGTTTATTCTATCTACAGCTTGACATCAAGATGGAAAAGGCATTTGTGGCAGAGCCGGCACGTCTGGCCGAGACTGGAAGGATACAGCTCGGGTTCTGAATTGCGCCTTTTTAGAAAAACATACGCGGACACTGTCAAATGTGGCAAAACATAAGAAAAAAACACTGCATCGCTGATTCAGGACCTGCTTTGATTCGCTGGAAAGCACGATAGCTGCGCCGACCTTGAGAAGGAAGCCCTGACCACCACTTGTATTAAAAACCAACACCACCATCGGCGCACACACACGGACATGAGCACCGTTACTTGTTAAAAAACAGTTTCGAAGCTGAAAAGTGCCAACTGTCAGTCGGAACTCTGGGGCTTGGATCGCATTCTCATGTTATGATCCAGAACAAATTTTCTGTCAATTTATTCGTGAACTCCTGCCTGATGTGCCCAGAAGATTTAAAGAGCCTGTCAATCGTGTTGGTGATTTTCTTATGAAGATCCAAGAGTAATCCTGAGACATGGAGCCACGGCAGCAAGCTCAGCGTCTATGGGGCAGAAAATTTAAAGGGGCTTTTTTTCTTTTTTGCAGTCAAGTCTGACATACATGTGCACATGCAGATGCTCCTCGAGCAGCTGTGTCAAGGCATCAAAGCGTGAAAGAGATATTTAAAACGTGTCTGATAACACTTCTGGGCGAGTAGTGCAGTCCATTGACCGATGTGCATCTGCATGGGTAGTCGTCCCATTATAAGGCTGGCTGCAGGAAGAACTAAGCTGCTTACGTTGGTGTTGACATGCATCAACCCAATCTCATAAACCTTGGCTCGCACACCAAACCGGCAGACCTGAACCCCTGCAGCCCATGTCCTCTGAAACACCAAGGACAGATCGTCCCACTTGAACATACAAAAAAAAGGTCAATGCAGACCAGAGCTGATGGCCACTAAAAAAAGGTCATTCTCACTGCGTCAGGACCAAGCGTGTGCACCAAAGAAAGCGTATCGTTACCAACACACAATACACCTAATCTCAATTTTTGACAAGATGACTGCCATCTGCTGGACCGTTCAGTGTGACTAGTGGTTAAACTCACTTAGTCACACAAAAACAGTTTGATCTTCAGTGAAGAGGTAAGAAACAAAAGTGAGATTCACTGAAATATCCATTGTTTATTTCTTTATACTGTACTACCTGGGCCAGGTAAGACTTTCTGGTGGGCTGGTCGAGGGGTCCATGGGCCACATGTTTGACAACCCTGCTATTTACATGCCAGGAATATCATTCAAGTGGCTAAACTCTCTATACTTTGAACTGCTACAGGTTGAAAACTCCACATCTGTGCATTTGGTTTGGAAGAGCTTCATCTTCAATTGACAGACTTTCATATCCTAAAATCTTTTAGTGTTTTTGTTTAGAAATTGCCATGACATGTCAGGACAACGGAGGTGGAGTGACATGCTGTGCGGGGAAAAGAAAGAAAAGTGCCACATTTTTATGAAAGTGAGACGAGATCTGACTGAAAACAATTACTGCCCATGTCTTCCTCCAATTACCGACAGAAGTTGTGACGAAGGCAGCCGGAGCACACAGGCAGGGAGACGTCCGTAAAGCTTCCAGATGTGCTGTTTGGTGTTAAAATGCGGCGGGCGGACAATGGGTGTTTCCCCCGCATTCCCCCCTCTCACTCTCGCTGACAGCACGTCTAATCCCGGGATAAATCGCTCCTCGAGCGGCGGGGCGCTGATAAGCTGTGCTAGCACGCTAATCAGCATCCAGACGGGCTAGCGTGCAGGCTAACTGGTTAGCCCGGCGGGAGGAAAAAATTGGGTCAAACAGGAGAGCTCAGGTGAAAACAAGGAGCAAGGCTCGAGGAGCGGCGGGCGAAGGAGCGGTTCTGTGGTACGGTACCTTATCGAAGCGACGCAGCCGCAGCTGCTCGGGGGAAGCTGGGAAAAGCTTGCGGAGCCGCTAGCGACGCTGATCGGTGGATCCAGCTGTTTTTTTTTTCTCCTTGTGTCGCCTCGCTGTCTTGAAAAGCACAAAGACTTTGACATATGGGCAGCACAGAGAGGAACGAATAAGACGAGGGCTCACTCTGAGCGCATTTCAGAACACCGCGGTGCTCCGAGCGGAGGGGGCGGCAGCAGCTCGCGAAAGTGTCGCTCAAATTAGCTTTATTTGTGTGACGTGTGAGCACGAAGCTGTGTTGAATAGAGAACTGTCGAGCTCTGAACTACAAAGATGCCATTCGCTGCTATATATATATATATATATATATATATATATATATATCTTTGTAGTTCAGAGCTCGACAGTTCTCTCTCTCTCTCTCTCTCTCTCTCTCTCTCTCTCTCTCTCTCTCTATATATATATATATATGCTCTGTGTGTGTGTGTGTGTGTGTGTATGTGTGTATATATATATAGATATATAGATAGATAGATAGATAGATAGATAGATAGATAGATAGATAGATAGATAGATAGATAGATAGAGAAAATCGAGGTGAAGAAAATCTTTGTCAGTCCATCACTTGACAAACACAAAGACTTGATACACACCCCGACTTTACACTCATGTTGTCACACTCACTTCCATATAAAATGTGCGGTGCGTGTGTTTGTGGTGGTGCACACAATATAAGATAGATATAGCAACTTAAAGTCAAGGTGGTCAAAAAGAGCCCCCCTGTCTGTTGTGCTCGACAGTCTTCCTGTTCTTTGACACCTTGTTTCACCAGCATCTGAGCCTGATATTTGGATGCCACCGTGTCCTATCTGTTCTTTACATGCTCTTTACAATCACAAAAACACTCAGCATGTAAATACGTTCTGTCCTGAATTACAACGTACGGTCTCGTGAGGAGTTTTTTTTAAAAGTTGAACTAGTGAGTCGTTTTATCTTATAGACGATCTTTGGAGATGGCAGCCGAAGGAAGTGGAGCCGTTACACGGCTCCGTTATCCCAGAATAAAAAGTCTAAGGCAGCAGCGGTCTCCCAGTTCTCCCTCCACATTAACCCGTCGTTCAAAGGGAAGCAGGGTCATTTGAGCCCCGCTTTTCGATACACGTGACAAGGATTTTTTTTTCAATCGGTAAATCCCAGTATGGATTTTTTCCCCCAAATAAAAAACGTAACAGAAAAGTAGCAAATCACCTTTGGAGCATCTTGCAAAATATGTAAAAACTCTTGCAAGATATGTAGCAAAAAATCTGTGAAGTGCTGTCTCATTTGTGTTTATTATGTTTTTTCATATGAAGTCAGCGCAATCAAAACTGCGATATTTCCCGAGGTAGCAGGATAAAACTGTTGTTTTAGGAGAAAAGGTGGCATTTAATTTGAACGCGTTAAGGGAAATTGGTTGAACTTTCAGCGTCACGTTGTTTAGTGTGTGAGTTGCAGCCTGGATGGTTCCTGTCTCCGTGCAGTTACATAAAAGTCTCAGTTCGTCCGGGAGAACGAAGAAGAAGAAGAAAAAAGGAATAACAGGACCCGGACCACAGACACTCCGCGACTTTCCGTAATAACAGTGTGGGCGCCGCTGCTCCAACTCGCTGTGGTCTGCAGCTCCTCGGCGCCTCCCCCAAGCAGTAGCGACGCCTCACGACCAACAGCGGTACTGAAGCCGCTCGATCAAAAACAAGGGGAGAAAGACGAAAGGGAGAATGAAAATGTAAATAATGCCCCACTTGTCCATGGATCCATTTGTTGCATTGAATTGTGATGGGATGTGAATAGAGGATTACTCACTCAGTTAAAACGAACTCACTCTTTGTCCCTCAGTGGGAAAATCTCAATGGACACTCTCGACAAGCAAACGACCGCCAATCCATAGTAACCAAGGACACTCCATCTGTGGTTCGATGAGCATTTATATTTAGAGGCTATGCATAATTAAATCATTGCAATCAATCAAATTGTAATTTTTATTCTAAAATTTAACATGAGAAAAGACATGAAACAGGGCTCGTATCAACACTTCTCTCAGACATTTAGTTTAATTTGAACCCAACCTGTTTCACGATTTGGGTTTGTCATCGTGCTTCCCCGCCACAACTTTCAGTCAAGTGTAAAAGTGAAGCACAATAAACCTTTTTACCATGTTACCTGTCTGTAATTAATCATAGAAAATTAAAATCGGAAATTGCTCGATTACTCAGCTCTCAGTGCAGCAAGTTAAATTCACAGGAGGTGAGGTCTCATTCAAGCAAACTTTATTGAAGCAATAATGTGGGATGAAGACACATCATGTGCAGGTATTCATGGTTGTAGTTTGTCAGACACACACTGTGTACTGAAGCACACACACTCTATACAATGTGCACCAGAAACACAAAGAGAGTTAAAACTGGGGGTGAGGAGCATCCAAGTGCATGGAAGGAACACTGTTTTAGCACCAGAAACAAAATCTTCTCTGCGGCATCAACAAAAGATGAGAGTTGGAAGGGTTTGTGGTTCTTGTTCTTTTTGGCTTAATCAGTCTGAGAACTGTCAATCGCAACAAGTCACCCAACAGTAAATGGTATTTTGACACTGAATCTTGCTTGTGATGCCACAGTGTGTATTTGGTCCTATCACCTCCATCCTGCTCTCTGAGTTACAGCAGTTTGCTCTTGGTAGGCATTGTGATTAACTAATGCTGTTGA
This sequence comes from Malacoctenus gilli, assembly GCA_032164315.1. Taxonomy (NCBI): domain Eukaryota; kingdom Metazoa; phylum Chordata; class Actinopteri; order Blenniiformes; family Labrisomidae; genus Malacoctenus; species Malacoctenus gilli. Next base: position 12,512 of record JASSRZ010007459.1, on the reverse strand, counting down.
GAATATTCTAAGAATATAAGCGGACTGACACAGCAAAAGCCAGTAATTGAACCCAGTTAAACTGGTTTGAAACGAGTGATTTTGTCTTGTGTGACTCTGAAGTTGCAGTTCTTGAACGACAGCAGCAGGACCTATTTTTGGTCTGACTTTAACACTTGTTAGCCAAATGATAAGCAAGCAAGCAGGCTATAATGAATTATATCTGTGAAGTAACCAGTCGGTGGCTCAATAAGCAGTTGACTGGAAGTGCATTCAGCTTGGGAGAACTGTACAAGAAAGATTAGGCCACAAACACAATAATCACCAGCAGTTTCTGTGATTTGGCCACATAAGGCAGTCACATTGAACTTGCAAGCCTGGTAAGATAAACATCAATTACTTGATGATTGTTGTCCAGTAATAGTGGTTTGAGTCAGTGGTGCAGTGTTTGTTGTTTGCACTGAGCCTGATCACTGCTGGCACTCTGCTAGTGTTCCAACAAAACATCCAAAAGGGACTTCATCCTGTATGGAACTATTCATAAAAAAACACTGCACTTTTCTGCATCAGTTTGTCTCTGACCTGAGCATATGGTGGTCAGTTCAGCTTGGTTCAGTGTCACGCCGAAACAGTTGATTAGCCAGACAGCAGCTGTTCTCAGTGCTGAGCTCAAGCTCTCAACAGCAACGCACTGAAGGAAACCATGAGAAGGCTCTTTAAATTTGGGGTGCTTTGGGTTTATACCTAAAAGAAACCAAAAGAGGACAACTAAATTCATTTCCTGAGCGAGCTGGACTGGTAACAGTGTGCCATGTTTGACTTTAAAAGGGCAGGATGTAGAAGTTGGCTGCAATTTGCCAAACAAAAATGGTGGAAATGGGATCAAATGGACAAATACGTATGCGAAGTATGCTGAGATAATTGAACAATAAACTGCATCAAAACTTTTTTTCCTTTTCTTTTGTTGGGAAAAAAAGCTTTAAATATTCACATAACCGTGGTTCCTCCTGTTTATGGGGGCGCACATTATGAACCGTCATATTGTCTACAGCAGGTTTGGTTTAAAAAGAAAACATAGCATATAGTTTTGCAATGAAATGTCTTTTAGGCTTCCATCTCTGAAGGTTTACGACGAAGGGGCTTGTTCTGGAATTTGACCACTAGATGACACTAAAGCTCCCATTTTTAAATACTGCATCTTTAATTTTTGAGGAGTTTTCATTTTGATTAAGAGCAACCAAAAAATACAGTTACATTTGGAAAAAACATCTATGAATTACAAACCGGTCAGGCAACTAGCTGAGGCTTATCTCGTATGAGTGGATTTTGCTGCTACCTGCTGTTCAGTTCTGGGTCTTGCTGCTGCTTTATATGACGCTGATATTGACAAAAAATGGTAGAACTCCAAATGTACAAACCAGCGGCAGACCTTAGGCAAATGTTACACTGTCTAAAAGCTTTTTGTGGGCCGAATGGAACCCTCCCACGGGCTCGATTTGGGTCTTTATTTCACTTGTCTTTGAGCACAGACACTAAATTCAGAATGGCATGGCGTTTTAAACAAACAAACAAAAAAAAAAACTGTATGAGAATGTGCAGTAAAGCTGCTGTTATGCTCACTTTTTCTGAGTGTAAAAACAAGACTTTCCAGCATTTTGGAACCCTGTAAATTCATACCTGAAGTCTGAGCTGTCATAGAACTCTGTTAGAAGGGTTTTAAAAAATGGCATAACTAGATTACTGAGCTCTCAATCATTATTAGAACACACTATCAGCATGTAGACCGATAAAGAAAGAATCTGTGAATCCAAGTGTCTGTTAAATGGGTTAGAAAGATGAAAAGTCTCCTAATGTTTAAATGAAGAAAAAGGTTAGCACTGAAATTCAGAAATAGAGCAAAATTAGCTTTTCCATCTCCACTTTGATTTCCTTCCAAGCTGTGCATCTCTGTTCCTCAAACTGGTCACGTCACATGATCAAACTGCAGGTTTAGCTGTGACAGTGACGGTGGTGTCCCGTGGGTCTGTTGCCATCCTCCAGTTCTTATCCCGCCAATTGCCTCAGAAGCTGTGAGGAAGGGAAGCACAGTGTTATATAAGGACAAACCGTTCGCTCAAGGCCAGGTGGGACCCACTTCATCTTCACTTGAAGGTGATGCGGTGAAATTGTGTGATGTTAAAAACCGGGGCTGCACAGTGGGATCGTGGTTTGACTTTCATCTAATAGCCAGAAAGACTTTAATTTTTGGTGAACGGGTACAAAAGATGAATGGATGTAGGGTCGATGACACCTCCTCAGTGATGAAACATGAGGTTAGCGTCAGTTAATTCAAGCTGTGACCAAACAAAGCCAATTGAATGAAGTTAGGTTCCTGAAAACTGTTCGTTTGAGAATGACAACTTAGTTGCTTAGTCGTATCTGGACTTTGCACTTCTCAAATAGCAAATGTACCTGCGAATAATGGAGGAAACACTTATTGCATCCATACTTCATTCAGCTTCTTTGACTTATTCCAGACTGGTTCTTAGGAGGGATTCAGTGCCCTCAAGCTCCTCCATGAAGACCCAGACGTGACTCCAGCTGGCCCTTGCCAAGATCGTGGAGCAGGCACTGCCACTCTGGCAGTGGTAACTTCAATGTCTTTTCTGTTTGACACGAGGAATGACTGTTTGGCTGTGCTACCACATAGAAATGGTTTATTTGTCATTCCACAGCTGTCTCAGCTGCAAATGTGCCCATTGTGAGGCAAGGGTTCATGCAAAGGTGGACGAATACCTGTGAATTTTTCTCATATGTTGCGGAAATTAACTCAGCCAGATTGAACAACCTTGACCAATCACACCTTTGTGATGAAATGAAAGGAATTCATTTCATTTCAGTTCATTTCATTTAGCATAACTTCCTTTTTATTCACACCACTTCTTTTTTTAAATGATCAAATTTAATTCTATTCAAATAGATTCCATTTTGTTTCAGTTTTTTGTCAAATTTAAAAAAACAAACAAAAGAGAAACAAACAAACATAATAAATCATACTGAATTAAAATGAATTTAAAAAAATATATAAATAAGTACAGCCAGTTCAGGCTAAGTGAAATCCCATAAAAAAATGTCATAAATACATTATACCTGTAATCTGCACTGCCGATTGGAAGAACAAGGAGTTAAAGGTTGTGCAGTAATTAAGAAGTCGAAGAACACTGATTCAGCTGCATCCACCAACTGATGGTTTTTCATTGATAAGATGTGCACTATGAAACTCAAAAGATAAAGATCGCCTCTTACGATGTGGTGGTGCATCCAGAGATGTGTGCAGCTGTGCCAGTGTACTGCACATCACATCGAACAATGTTGTTGTTGAAGTTGGACTCTGGGACCAGCTGCTTAGGGTTCACTGTCACCTGGCAGGACAACAGAGATTTTCAGGTCCACAGGCATCCACAGCCAAACAGGGAGTCGGCTCTGCTTGGGAACAAACTCATCAGCCCGTCTTCCATCAAGTCAATGATAAAGATCAAAGACAGCAGTTTCAAATCCCAGCAGCAAATGAAAGCTGCTAAAGTAAAACAAAATATCCAAGTACTTAAACAAGATCTAAAATAGTGTATGTGCTGTCATATTTGAAAGATCATTTCCATTTTCTTTTTAATCTGTCTTATCAATTCAATGCAACAAACTGTTCCTATCTTTTTTTGAAATCCCTGATGAAGTACATCTAAATGTGCATAATTGAGATGTGCATAATTCAAGAGCAATATTACATTTTCTGATTGAAGTGGTCAAAGTAAGCTAATACTTTCTCCCGACAGTAGATGGCGCAAGTTTAAAAACGGTGGTCTAATCTCCAACTCCTGTTTGTTCTTTTGTAAATTGCACTCTGAATACAATACATGATAATGCACTTTCAGTGAGTCTGACCTTGAGGATGTACCTTCCAGGAGAGACGTCTGTGATGTCAATCCACTGGCAGTCGATGTCGGCATTGTAGGTGTCATAGCAACCTGGACTCAAACCCTGAACACAGAGAAATCCAGCACTCTGAATTCAATGAAGAATCGGTTGTCTCGGGCTTAACTGCTTAAAAAACAGTAGATGACGCTGTTGCACATATTAGGCCAACATGTCAGTACTAACCACAGTCAATGAATTCCTTGAAAATACACGTTTAAAAAAAAAAAAAAAGAGCACACATGGTCGGATAACTTTTACAGTGGGAAACTTGTGTATTTTTTTCATAATAAATCAGACTTAAAGTCTCCTGTTTCTCACAATTATCATCATAACATTAACATACTTCATTGCATATGAATGAATTTAAAAAGAGACCATATACACATTTTGCGTGCGTGCGTGCATGATATTTGCACCTGAGTGTGTGACGTGCAGGCAAAGCGGCGGTAATAGCCCGGGTCACAGGAGGTGTCCTCCAGGCAGAAGCTGGCCTTGTGGCCCTCAGCGACTTGCCTCTGGGTTTGTTTGTCCAGCAGCTCGTACAGGCTGAACTCATCCATGCTGTGAAAGTGACTGAAAAAAAAGAAAAGAAAACACGGTTAACGTGATGTACGAGACAACCAATAAACCGAGTTTTGTGAGCCGCTTCAGACCGCCTGTTTTTTTTCTTTGCACATCACTCGCTCAACTTCAGTCCTCCTTCCAGAGACCTTGTCCAGTTTGTGTTACTTACTTATGACAGCTGTGCCACTCCCAAGCGTATCGAGGTTTGCTGGGCAGAAAGTCAGCTGTTCCTTGGTTCTTTACTCTCTGGGGAAATCTTAACAACACTCTGGTGTCATAGTCATTGGAGTACTGAGACGAACTAGAAACAAAAGCAGAAGGACAAGGAAAGGTTCAGGAGAGTCAGTAAAATTCTCAGTATTAATGTCAATTTTGTTGGCACTCCAGAGTTGTGGGGAGGAACTCCACGCAGGAGCTTCGACAAACTCTGAGTCTGATCCTGAGCTCTGAGTTGTCTTTCCCTGGGATGGAAGAATGAGTTTTCAGTTCTAGAACAGCTGATTTGGTTTCGTTAAGTCAACTCTAAGGTTGCTATCTTCAAGTTAAGCACGTGCACAAAGATCAACCTGAATGACTTGTCCATTAAGGTGTTAGAATGAGGTAAGAGAGAAAAATCCAAGCCAGTGCACAGCGTGCGATCAGCGGGGCTTCATCTTACCTAGCCAGGCAGTTCTCTTCAGCAGCGCAGCGCAGGTTGTACATGGGCAGTCTCTGGATGTAGGACGCAATCTGGATGTAGTAAGGATCAGGAACCAGATCGGGCAGACCTGCGTTCACAGCAGACAAACACAAGACGGAGAAAGAAGAGTTTATTCCTCAGGTTTATCTTACAACAAACTGAGTCAGTCAGTAAGTGAGCGAGCGAAAGAGAGAGAGGGAGAGAGAGAGAGAGAGAGAGACAGAGACAGACAGACAGACAGACAGACAGACAGACAGACAGACAGACAGACAGAGACAGAGAGAGGGAGACAGAGAGTTGGATTGGAAAAAGACAAAAACTTAGTTGTGAAAATAGAGAAAAATATGAAACGAGTTGGTTAATTATAAAGTGTTGTAGCCATGGGCACTTGCTCCTTAGTCACCCAACCTCACATGACCCGCACGCATGAAAACGTCTGCATGTGCAAAGACATTGTGCTTAAAGCACAAGCAAGAATGTTGTTGGAGGAATTCACCACTTCAGAATATTTAACTTAAAAAATCACACTCAAGAACTAAAAAACACACAATGGTGTTGATGTTCCCCAAATTTAGACCCTAAAAGTGACAAAACAGATGCGAAAGATGCTTTGATTAATGCAAGCTGAGTTATTAGGCTTTCAAAAGAAGACATTCGTGGTAAAAGCATCCAATGCTTAACCTTCTGCAATGATTTGAAGACTGACTGCTTTATATACGGTGTAACTCTCAGCTCCACCCGCTTGATTTAAAAAAAAAAAAAACAAAAACCCAGCCATGCTCCTGGATGAACTTCATCCTGTTGGTGATATCCTTCAGAGGGTGACATTCCCAAAGTAGAATGATGTAGCCTGTCGTCATGACATCACGGTGTGAAGGGTGTGGCCATTGTGATGTGGCTCCTCCTGTATGTTAGCTCAGACAGAGCTCTTTCAGACCTCCTGTGTGAATGAGCTGCAAGGAAACTGGAAAAACTTTCTTTCCCTTTTCTCTGAGGGTTTCTTCTTCAAACACTTCAAATGACAAGATAATGGTGGAGAAAGGCTTTTCTGATGAAAGCTCAGGAATGGTATCCCCAGTTCTGAACCCTTGGTGAACAGAAGCCATACATCCACTCATCCAGTTGTCCAGTGATTCCTAAGTTTCTCCCTGGGTAACCTTTAATTCATTTGAAGTGAAGTTGAAGTGAAGTGTGCCATTTGGACACACTTCACATGAGGCTTTATCTATAAATGACGGAAGAATCAAGGTGACTTATTTACTGGGGCTGATCGTTTATTGTTGAAGACTTTTTCATACACAATTTTGTTTTATTCATGTCGTTCAAAACACGCAATTGCCAATATTTAAATGAAAAATGTTCCTATAGTTAAATTAAGCTGGACTCTTTTCGATGGCTTAAAATTGCACTGCAAGTACCAAGGAAATTCTGACACTGATTCGAATATTTGAGCCAAAAAATAGTTTCGTGCGATCTGCCGGCGCAACTGGCTTCTCCTTGTGCGCACGGTGATCTGCTCAGGCCATCTTAAACACTCAAGGCTGGTTCATTCTGGACGCCTATTCTGTGGTCTATCTAGCAGACAAACTAAGAGCTCAGTGAGGTAGTTTTCGTACCGTTCTGGTGGTAGCTGGTGCCGTATCCGTGTCGGTGATGAGCCCGCGGTCTGGGTCTGTAGTACGAATTGTAGTAGTTGTAATAAGGGTAGTAGTTCGAAGCCTTGTACGGGTTGTACGGGTCATCTCCGACCATCATGTCCTCCCGTCTCACTGGGGCTGAGTCAAGGTCCCCGCCTGCGGACACAGGCTGCTCCAGGCCACGCTGCTGCTGCTGCTGCTGCTGCTGCTGCTGCTGCTGCTGCTGCTGCTGCTGCTGCTGCTGCTGCTGCTGCTGCTGCTGAAGCGTCACCACGCGTAATTGCGCGGAGCCGCTTGCGGCTGGAACGCGCGGGGAGGCCCGCGACACGGCCGGGGCTGTGCGATTTGCGTTGCTGACGACCACCACGGGGTTTCCGCGCCGTGGCGACCCGGTGAGCTTTCTCGCCGACGGTCTGTACTGAGATCCTCGGCTCAGGATGCTGAAAACCTGCCCGTTGTGTTGCCATGTCAACCCCCGCCGGAGCGCATGGCCATCTGCAGCTGCAACAGCAGCAGCAGCCTCCTGAGCGCGCGCATCGTCCAGGGAAGAGAAGAGAAAGCACACGTGCGCCAAAGACAGCAATAAGGCATCAAAAGAGAGTTCCTTCATGATTCAAATCAAATACATAAATATGGAACGTGACTGAGGCTTGGAGTGACTGCCTGCTCTCCCTGAAGTGTTGTGGAGCTCAGCTGCTCCTCCAACTGCTTGGACCCAGGGAGAAGAGGGAGGAGAGGAAGGGGAGAAGGAGGAGTGAGATTCACGTTTTTTCAAAGTGTAAGGATTCGATGTGGCAGAAAACCTACCAATCTTACTGTTACAGGAACCCCTTGTAAAAGGGTTCTGTAACTTTAGGGGGGGATTGGCGACCAATGGAGGAATATTTGGGAGTGGCGGGTAGAAGATTTGGGGAGTGTTGTGCTGACTCCTTTCGGGGTCAAGTTAAATTGTGCAGCTGACTTTTATTGTGCCTTTCTTGTTTGGACTTTCCTCCTGGGCCGAAATGCAATAACACTACTTCACTACGTGTGACAGGAGAGCAGTTATATCATGCTTCCTTGCGTGGCATTTTGAATTCCACCCACCCTACAGGGATTCAGCCTTTGTGAAGCTCCTGATTTTAGTGGTAAACAAAAAAAACTAGACCTGTGGTTTCACACATTGCTTTTTTCTCTCTCCCTCTCTCTCTCTCGCTTCACTCAGGCTTTTATTCAGTTTTTTTAGGCTGTGCAATCACTGTTTACTGTAAAGCCAAAGCCAAACTACAGCAGCATCTGTAAGAGGGCAGTGGGAGTAAAAACTGTGGGGCAATAAGGTAGTTTTAGTGATGGAATATGATTTCACTCTCTAGATGTCAGACGGTTTTAACAGAAAGGTTACACAGGGCAGGCTCTGTTTTAATCTCCCTCTTCGGTGTAGTTGCATACAGTTTATTTATTCTGATACAACTTTCCATTAAAGGGTAGTGGGCGAGATGGGCATGTAGGGGGCCTTGAGCCAATGACCTGGCACTGGGCGAAGGCAGGGTTCACATTTGGTAGCAAATGAGAGAGTGTGGCCTTATATTTCCAGATGACGCAGATTGAAGTCACAAATATCCAAATTGAGACACTATTTCATTCCAATTGCCATTCATGCTGTAAATGAGACGGATCGTTTAGGAATGTAAGCATTGTTTATCATTTCTTACCAATATGTTGTTGTTTCACTGGCCTTTGTCTCCTTTGTCCTCACACGAACATTGAAAAAATATATTCAAATATTGCTCGCTTGCCCTTGTTTTACTCACACATCTGGAGGGGAAATACTTCCAAAGTACAAGGAGAGATTTGATTGGCTGCCACTCTTATTGTAATTCTTCAATACTTCCTATTTAATCAGGACCAGTATTGTTATTACTTAGCAATGGCCTAAAACAAAAATCTCCTTTGTCCATTTTTACCAGGTTAGTGGGGCTGAACCTTTGGGAGTCAGGGTTAGCTTTGACATCATCTTTTTTTCCTGAGGTGTTGTCGAATCCATTCAAGAAGCCTTTGTTTGTTTTTTATTGGGAAAAGGAGCCCGCTTGCTCCCGCTGAGCTCTAAGGATGCTTTATAAAAGGCTGAAATTGAAGCACTTACCAACCGAGAGGTCTCCTTCCACTAGGAACATGGTAAAAGCTACACAGTGCCACCCACAGAGCTGCAGCGCTGCATTCCTCCAGTCCTCAAAGTTTACTCTGCAGGAGTTTTGTGATAGAGCTTATGCTCTTCAAACTTTGCCTTTCATCACATTTAGCAGCTGTGAGGAAAATGGTTATGTCAGTCAATATTTGCAAGCTGCAGTTGGTAAAATAAAGTGTCTACGCATAAAGAAAATTGCTCCCGCCAACACTTTTTGTGGACCTCAAGATATGATGTCACAGTGCACCGACACACCCTCAAGCTCACATGATGTGCTCAGCCCCATTTGAATAAGTTATAACCAATGTGATGGACAATGGATACATACGCACAGCATCAACACTGTCGCATCCCACCTTTCCAGTTTACCCCTTCACACTCATGCCACACCTGTGATGGACAGGCAACTCACTCGGGAGTGTATCCAGACTGTTCAGACTGTGAGAACACAGTTCACACCAACCTTGTCTGCTCCTCCCTTGTCTCACATTCACCAATTTTGGCACACACCAGTGGAGACTTCTGCCATACGAGGTGGTTATTTGCCATTGAGGGCAACCTGGGGTTTGATGTTTGGACTCAACTGAAGGTGATTCAGGTCATGTTTCGACATGAAGAGTGAGACAGTTTCCAACAAGGTGTGTCACGAGAAACTATCCAGAATCGGATCCCAGCAGAATGGCTCAAAATGAAAAGAGGCCTGCTTTGACCCGGGGCTGCACGGGTCAAACGAAGACGTAAGACTTGACGCAGCTTCACATCTTTGTAATTGGATTTGCCATATTATTTTCTCCTCCTGCTGGTGGTTGTGTCTGACTGGAAGATACTCTGTTTCTTATTCACCCTGACATGCACTAACGGCAGTACAAAACACTACTGTCCTTGAGGCTTCACTCAAACCTTGAATGTGTTGTTTACATTTTGTTGTCCTTGTTGTCTTGTTGCTTCATGTACAGAGCACATACTTCGGCATTACGTGTTTCCACCACTCTGTAATGAACCTGTTCATTGTCCCCCCAAGGAACAGCTGGAACATCTGCCAACAATCAGCCATTCCGTTTTGAGATTATGTCTATTTCATTTGCTCGTCGGTCACCATCACGATCTGATCCACAAAGATAAAAAGAACATTGCAGATGTCAAGGTCAATACTTTTGATTCTGTTGAATGTGATCGAAGAATAACTCACTCATGTGCTGGAAGTCTTTGGAATTGGTATAAATGCCTCTTTTTATGGTCAGAGAACCTTTTATGTGGTCTGAAAAGCTTGCTCACAGTGTTCCATGATTCGCTGAACTGCTTGAGTTCTGATACATTTTTGTCAATGCTCTTTGGAATTTTAGCATGCACATTTGTACTGGTTAGAGGATGAAGGGTTGAGTTCTGGTCGGGTTGGGTTGGGTCACGCCTGGTGGCGTTGGGTCAGGTCAAGTCACATCATCATTGTAGCCTGCGCCCCTGTGCTTGTCTGATGCCTTGTCAAAGGCTCTGTCTCATTGTTTAAGGATGTGCATGAAACATCTTACACTGCAGCATGAGTCACTGTCCTCACTTTAAGAGATTACCTTGTTCTTCCAGCTATCTCTTCCTGTCTGCCTTCCAACTTTCCCTCAGTTTGATAGCCTGATTGGACAGAGATCACATTTCTTTGTAGGATCTCTGGTAGCTCTGTTTTCTTGTGGTTTTCAATCTCTTTGGAGTCAGTTTGTTAAACATTGACACATTGCAGTCATATGGATATACACATACACCTTGCTGTGGGAAAGAGCCATCAGTAGATGGGTACACTGTGGTCATAAAAGGATGGACATGGTCAGGAACAATACTCAGGTAGGCTGTGGCATTGACACAATACTCAAATAATACAAAGGGCCCTAAGGGTGCCAAGAAAATATCCCCCTTACCATTACACCACCACCAGCAGCCTGAACCGTTGATACCAGGCAGGATGGAGCCATGCTTCCATGTTGTTGATGCGAAATTCTGACCCCACCATCCGAGTGTTGCAGCAGAATTTAAGACTTGTCAGACAAGGTAGCATTTACCAATCTTCCACTGATCGTCAGCTTCCTGTTCTTAGCTGACAGGAGTGGTACTTGGTGTGGTTTTCTGCTGCTGTAGCATATCCACCTCAAGGTTCAACATGTTGTGCATTCAGAGATGCTTTTCTGCATACCTTGGTTGTAGCAAGGGGTTATTTGAGTTATCGTTGCCTTTTATCAGCTCAACCCAGTCTGGTCATTCTCCTCTGGCATTTGCGCCACAGAACTGTCCCTCACTGGATATCTACCTACCTATCTACCTCTCACCCATAGTCATAAACTTTTAGTCCTGACAGAGAGAACAACTTGGATACAACTGGCTAAGATGAGTTGCCTCTGCAGGGTTTTGGTGCACTCCCTTCAAGATAGGAGGAGAAGCTCTGTCACTATGGGAGGAGCTCAGAGTAGAGCTGCTGCTTCTCCTTGTACAGAGGAGCCAGCAATGTGTGACTCAGGCATCGGTTCTTCATGCCTCCTGATCACCTCCTTGGGGATGTGTGGAGGGCATGCCCCACTGGCAGGGGTCTCTGGAAGGACATGGGATACACTGTCGCCCAGCTGGCCTTGATAATTCTCATGATCCCCTTGGAAGACCTGGAGGTGTCCGGGGAGAGGGAAGTATGGGGATCCCTGGATGGATGGATGGATGGATGGATGGATGGATGGATGGATGGATGGATGGATGGATAGATGAATGGATGAATGGATGGATGGATGATCCATCATCCAATCAACCACAGTAGCCCTCTGTTTGCTGTGGAGGGGTGAAAAGAGCGAGCAGGGGTAGTGTTGGTTTTGAGGCCCGAAAGCCTGTCTTGCTTCTGGCTTCTTCTGTCTGTGCCTAAAATTGAGAGCACTGTTGAAGTCGCAATATTATCCAACTCAAACAACTTTTCTCCAAAAGAAACTCGACAGCTGAATTTAAAAGTCTCATTAGCTGCCAGCGTTAGCCTATTTGACTAGCTCAGTGTGGTGACACAGGGGCTGCAGACACTTTCAAAATATACAGTTGTATTCATTCACCTGAAAGCCCTTCACCATCTCAGCTGAAGGTGGACACAGAGTACACAGCAGTGAAACGAGCAACACGTGTGCTGAACTCGGACCGATTCTTTCAGTGCGATAGAAGAAATGCATCTGGCTCAATGAAAGCTGCTGTTTCTGTCTCCTTTTTTTTATTTTAACGACATCTGTGTAAACATCAAAGGTAAACTTCCTTTATCACAGTGTTCTGCACTTCCCTTTCAAAAATACAAGGAGTGTTGGCTGCTGTTTCCAATGAGAAGCAGGTGTCGGCCTGCTCCCAGCAGTTTGAACAGCTTTCTAATGAGGGCCGGCCACCTGCAGGGCCTTCCTGCACGCAGGACACATAAAGACCCATGGAAACATCAGACACAATAGCTCTGTTATCATCATCACCTTTAGTGTGTGTGTGTGTGTGTGTGTGTGTGTGTGTGTGTGTGTGTGTGTGTGTGTGTGTGTGTGTGTGTGTGTGT